>JAJIYU010005193.1:0-22801 GCA_030144865.1 Tinospora cordifolia
TTGAATTTCCTTTTATCTCTGTAATGTAGCCTTGTTTAGTGTTTACATTTAAGGCATGGGATATTGGGAATAGAAAGTGTGTGTCACTTATAACGTAACATAGGACCCGACTCATTGTTAAGTCCACTGTTGCGATAATTGTTATAACAGTGGATGCAACAATGGTTATGTCCGCAAATGGTTAAGTCTAAGTTAACCTACAGGGGTCGGGGTGTTACAGGTAAGTACATGATTAGACTTGAGAGATATAAGACCAAAGTCATGGGAATCCTAGGAAACTCTCTTAATTTTGATTTTGGCACATGTGGAGCACACACACACATGGTGCAGACGTTTTTAGGGTGCATGGGTACACTGATCATTTATCTTGGTACATGGGATCACTTGTCTTGGTTTCTAACCATGGGGAAACTTCTCATAGGTGTGGCATACTGAATAATTTGCGTTGTACTTAGGATCATTTTGTATGGATTCAAATAATGGAAACGTCCCATGGAGCTTCAGGTGGGGTATGGGTGTGCATGATTATGGTGTTCCACCCATGTGACTTGCACATGTTAGGGGTGGCCATGACTTCATGGGTTCATAAAAATCAAATAAAATTTAATATCTCCTTGTTTACATGGAATCGTGATTTAAATCTTATAGTTTTGGAATCACATGAACCTAATGCACATTTTAAGGTATGGTTTAGTCCTAGGTGATTTTCTTTCAAAAACGTTCCTTATTTAAGACCCACTTAGGTCATTAGGCAAATAAAAATCCAAATCTTGGCCAATTGTTCTAATTTTTGGATATGTTATTCATTTTGTTTGTTCATGTCATTCATTTTGTTTGTTTATGTCATTCTGTTTCGTTTCGAGTCATTTTGATCCCCCGAAGTATCCTAAATAACAATTCTTTCTAATTTGGACCCCCTGAAGGGCATTTGGCAAATGAAAATCCTAACCTTGACCAATTGTTCTAATTTTTCGATATGTTGTCTCATTAGTTGGTTCGTGTCACCATACTTCATTTCAAGTTATTTTGCGTCCATAAGGGTCACTAAATGAAAGTTTTGGAACTTGCTAAATTTAGCCTTGAAATAAACCCAATTTTATTTGGCACCCAAATTCCACTGAATTGATGATTAATTTCATTTGTTTGAGTATAGAGAATTTAAGGTATTATAATAGCAACTTCTTTCTTTCGCTCCCTTTCAAGCTTAATGAAGATGTGAATCCTACCAAATCATCTCACCATATGCCTCCTTCTCAGTTGACCTTAACTGTCCAAGAAATTGAACAACTCAAAAATGAAGAGTTAATTCAACCCACAGACTCTCCGTGGGCTTGTAAAGCATTTTATGTCAACAAAAGTTCAGAACAAGTTCGAGGAAAACTTAGGTTGGTTATCAACTACCAGCCCCTGAACATCTTTCTCAAAGATGACAAGTTTCCTCTCCCCTGACGTGAAACCCTATTTCAACATCTTTTAAAGCAAAGGTATTCTCCAATTTTGACTACAATTGCGGGTTTAGGCAACTAGGAATTGCTCCTCCTGACATGCCAAAAATAGCTTTCATCATTCCTGGATATCATTACCAATGGACTGTCATGCCTTTTAGTCTCAAGACTGTTCCCTCACTTTTTTAGAAGGCCATGAATCATATTTTTGCACCAATCCAGGATCAAGCTCTTATATATATTGATGATATCCTCTTCTTTTCAAAGGATGTGAACTCTCATGTCTTCCTGGTAAGCAAACTTTACGATCTATGTACTTCTTATGGACTAATGCTCTTAGAGAAAAAGATGCAGCTTTTTAAAATGACAATTGAGTTTCTTGGGATGGAAATCAATAAAAGTCAAATTACTCTTCAACCTCATATTTCTCTGAAGCTTTTGGATTTTCCTGATGTCTTGCCAGACAAGACTTCAATTCAACAATTTTTGGGCCTAGTCAACTATATGGGCCTCTTCATCAAGGACCTCTTTCAGCATACCAGCAAGTTATCTACCCTGCTCAAGAAGTCTGCTCCTCCATGGCAATATGAACATACTAAAGTCACGATGGCCTTAAAGCATAAAGCCCTGACTCTTCCTCGTCTATGGATCCCAGGCTCTAGGTTACGCATCCTCCAAACAGATGCTAGTGATGAACACTAGGGAGCCGTCTTGTTTGAAGAACTCCCAAACAAGTCTAGACACCTTTGTGGATACAAAAGTGGAAACCTTCAAACAATTTGAATTTCATTACCATTCCACTTTGACGGAAATTTTAGCTGTTAAAAGAGGTATAGAAAAATTTCAGTTCCATTTAGTTGGACATCATTTCCTTATTAAAATGGACATGTCAAGTTTTCCCAGAATGTTGCACTTCAAACAAAAAATGTTACCCAATCCACAACTTCTCAAGTGGGCAAATTGGTTTTCCCAATTTAACTTCTCTGTTAAACACATTCCCATAAAAACTAACATCCTTGTAGACTTCCTGTCTAGACATAGGTCAACACATTTCATTGGAGTTATTGGCTCTTCTACATCCAATCCAGATCCTTCTAATGGCTTAGATCTACCACCCCCCAATCTATTAGATTTTATTTCATCTCTTTCTACAGAACTCCAAAAAATCATCTTTTGGAAGATCCCTGATCAACCTACTATTGATGGTCATCTTCAGGCCATGAAAAAAAACCACAGAATGGTTTTTAGTCATATTCCTCATCCGACCAAACCATACCTTTTTCCTTTCCACTTGCCCAATTTCTATGACTTCCCCAAAGAGGCCTATTGTCATCTTATGCATGTCATCAAATCATGGTGGATTGGTTTTAGCTTTGATAAAAATTTATTATGTGCATATTTTTTCCAAATAAGCCTTCGGTATCCTACTTTTGGTCCTAACCAAACCAGGTTCTACAAATTCCTCATGCATTTTCTAGATCATGCAACTTGGTTATAGGTACTATAAGAATGACCACAATGCTATGTTACTATCGTTTTCTTTGCTCCTCTTGCTTCCGGAATAGAAAGTACAAGCATAGGCGACGACTCGGTAGCTGGTGCAGACAAAGTATTTAACTTTAAATTAATTCGTTTATATCCACATTTCCTCTATTTTAATCCATATGCACACTGTTCACCCTCCTGGGCACTCAGTGGATGCCATCTCAAGTTCTTTTTGGCCTTTGAAGCCCCTTACTAGCCATACTTTCACAATTTTTATCAATTCCAGCTAAATTTGATGCACTAGAATGAGGACTCTGGTCTCAATAGTTGGACCACTTACATGCATTATCCATATCCGTCAGCCTTACTTCATGGCAAAGCAGGCTTGGTGAACCAGAGGATCATCTTTATGACAACCTGCACGAATTATTTAATGCATACTTGGTTGAACATCCTTCTCATCTGGAAGATTTAGCCAAGTCAGTGGACACTATCACATGGACAGATGATGACTCTTCATTAGAAGATAGTGGATAAAATTACAATTTTATCAAAGTTCCTGACTCTGCTTGTATGACCCATGTGCTTAAAACTTTCCTAGCTGGCACCCTTGACACTGCCAGACACAATAATAGAAAGATCCTACAGTAAACGAAAATGATATGAGCCTTCTACTCTACTGAAGATACTACAGTAAACGACAATGATATGTGCATTCTATTGTACCCAAAGCACATTCGTCAAAGCTTACTTACTAGGCAGTATGCAAAGCCCTTGTCCCTCTAATTTGTCTTCTAGTCTTTGCTTTCTCTATAAATAGAGAGCCATTTTCTTTAGGATGGCATCAAAGAAGAGTCTTGTAAGATCTTCCTTTAAGTTTGTTTAAGTCCTCTTGTAATTTTTCTAGCTTTCTTGTAAAATGTTCTTCACCTCAGTGAGTGAATGTCTCAGTTGTCTTCAGTGGTTGACACTCTGCCTCTATGGTTGGTTATTGTCCTTGTAATCCTTCTTATTATAGTAGTAACTAAGATTCACAGTGTGAAGCAAAAGAATCACAGATTAAGATATGTATATATAACTTTTATAAAAAAGTTTATAAACTTTTATATAAAAATTTTTATAAACTTTTATATAATATTTTTTTAAAACTTTTATATAAAAGTTTTATGAAAACTTTTTTATAAAGCTTACACACACACACATATATTTATATATAAATCTTATGAAAAGTTTTTATAAAACTTTATATTACTTTATTCTGTACAACATGAAGAACCTGTTGATGTAAGCAGGCAAAAGTCAAAATGCAAATACTGCCATCATGTGAATAAATCTGGTGGTGTCGCTAGATTAAAACAACATCTGGTAGGTGGTTATAGAGATGTGATGAGATGTACAAAATATCCAAAATCTGTTAGAGAACAAATGATGTTGTCTCTACAAGGAAAAGTACAAGAAAAAAGCATATAGAGAAAAGAGGAGGGAAGCATTTACAGAAGCTTTGCTACAACTACCACATAACAATGATGATGATGATGATAATTTAGACTTTTAATATCCTCTTGATTGCACAATAGACTAAGAAAAAACATAACATAGATTAGCAGTAATGTAACGACTTGAATTTTTGGACATTAAGTTGATGGGTTTGACATGTATTTTCATGTTTGAAGTAATGAATTAGAAATAAAAATACACGATTTTACATGTATTGTATTAATTAATGTGTGATTAAATGAAAAATAAAATAAATAAGTAATGATAATAATTATTTAGTGGGATCATCATAGAAAAAAAAATGAAATGGATTTATGCAATAAATTAATCCTCGCATACATGTATATATATATTAAAAAATCCCTGGCACAGGAATCGAAATTCTACAAATAGATGCCAGTGATGAGCATTGGGGTGTTATTCACCTTGAAGAACTTCCTGGCAAGTCAAGATTTATTTGTGACTACAAAAGTGGATCCTTTAAACTCTCTGAAGCCCACTACCATTCAACATTCAAGGAGATTTTAGCAGTTAAAAAAGGAGTTGAAAATTTTTAATTCTATCTTGTCGGGCACCATTTCTTCATAGAAATAGATATGTCTAGTTTTCTGAAAATGCTCCAATTCAAGCAAAAAATGTTACCAAATTCTCAACTTCTCTGTTGAGCAAATTGGTTCTGTCAATATAATTTTTCTATCAAGCATACTTTAGGAAAAACTAACATTCTTGCAGATTTATTGTCTAGACCAAAATCCACAAATTATGTAGGAGTCATCGGATCCTCCTTGTCTAATATTGATCCGTCAAATGGATCAACCTGCCACCTAATTTTCTTAATTTCATCTCTTCTCTACGTACTAAACTTTCGAAGCTCATTTTTTGGAAAATTCCATCTCAACCAACCATTGACGAACATTTAAATGCCATAACAAAAAATCATGGCATGATCTTTGGGCATATTCCTCAACCAACCTTCCCATTTCTTTTTCCTTTTCGGTTGGCAAATTACTACTTTTTTTTTCCTAAGAAAGCCTATTGTTACCTTATGTACATTATCAGATTATGGTGGATAGGTTTTAGTCTTGAAAAAAATAAATTAAGAGCTTACCTTTTCTAGATGAGTCTCTGGAGACCCTCTTTGCCAACTTTCAATCCCAGTCATGACCAAACAAGTTCCTTATAAACCTTGCTAACCATGCCCAGTGGTTACAAACCATACAAGAATGGCCAAACAAATATATTACTGTTATCTTTTTTGTTCCTTTGGCCTCATAAATAGACATAACAAGTACAAGTGATGATCCTATAGCCGCAGTTGATCAAGTTTTTTATCATCAAATATAGAATTTTCATCTTCTGAAGGACTAGCTATAGATTTGTCATGGTTTAGTGTAACCATGATTGCTGATGGTTGATCATATCATTGAACCATATACTCAAGGAAGGATGAAAGTGGATTTTTAGAAATATCCGGCATAGTTTGCATATTGAAGATGCCATTGCATCTGGCTCAACAAGAGGTATAGCCATAGCAAGCTTCCATTTTCCCTTATATTTTCGTTTAGAAAAAGATGTCTTGGAAGAAGTTTGATAAGCTTTTGGGGACGAAGGAGGTGTAGGAGAATTTTTAGGAGAGGCAGACTTGTGCTGAGAACTGGTTTTTAATTGATTATGGGTCATGTAAGAAGATGAAAATAATGAAGAAAAACATGGTTTAGAAGTCATAGAGGAGGGGATAATATGTGGAGAATTAGTAGGGTTTGAAGAGGATAGGGCTTTAATATCTCTGGGTTGGGCCTCCATTGATTTTTGTTCTTTTTCAAGTGGTAAGAACCAAGTAGCCATGTTTGCATAACTATCAACTAACTTAGCAAGGGTTTGAAGTTCTTGATGAATCTGGTCAAGCCGGTTGTGGATGACAACAATAACTTGATCTTGGGAATCCTATTGTTGAAGGATCTGGGCAATAAATTTGATAGATGAATGTCCAAAAACAAAGAGTGCAGGTGCAACAATCAGAATGATCAAGTGCAGAAAACATAGTGTCCAAGATTCATAAACATGGCTTTAATACCAATTGAGGGTTTAAGATTCAGATTTCAGAAGCAAAAGATTCGCAGACAAAGATCATACAAAAACATCAACATAATATTGATACTATGATGAATAATATTACAAGAAGGATTACAAGCTAGAGTGGAAGGATTCTTACCAAAGAGGATAGACGAGACATAAACTTAGAAAACTTAATCCTCAAAATCTTTCTCTGATGATTACAACTGAGGTAGAGACCAATATTTAAAGAAACTAACAAAGCAAAGGACAAGATGACTTTTGACAAATCAAAGCACAAGTAAAACATTATTGTAGTGGAATCAATAGATATGTATATAAAATAAAGAGATAAGGGATGATGTGCTTTGTTGGAAAAAAAGGAGATAATATAGGTGATGTGGGGAGATAAGAGAGCCACTATTGTTGACATTTTGGCATTAATTGGCAAGCGACCCACCCAAATCTTTTTTTATAAAAACTCTTGCTCTTACTTCATTCTTGCTCATTTCTCATTTTGAACTCATACTTGCCATCTGAAAAAGAGAGGAAATCAAAGAGAAGAGAAAAAAAGAAAAAGAAGAAAGAAAAAAAGAAGAAAAGGAAAGAAAAGAAGAAAAGAAAAGTTATAAATTTATCGAGGATCCAACGTTTTGGGTAAAATATTTTCACCTCTTTTCAATTAAGAATTGTTATGGAAGTTGTGAAATTCAGTTTTTTTCTAGTGAAATTTTCATAAAATGTGTTAGTTTATTATGTGATCCAAAATTAGGGTGTATTTTCACTAGGAGTAAAAGTATACAATATATATATATCATTGTGTTAAGATCAACAAGTAAAATATAGATATGTACTTTATTTGTATTCATTTAGGCCCTAAGAATTTATATGGTATTTGAAAGTCGACATATAGGGGGTATATCTATTAGTACTGAAATTTTATTTGGCGGGTACTGAAATGTCCAGAATAAAATTTTGAACTCAATGATACTAAAATTAAGATTTTTGGATATCAATAGATATATCAAAATTTGCATTTATGCAATTGGAGAAATAATGTATAAATTAATATTATATGTATATACAAGGTTATATATGTATAATTAATGTTACAAAAATGTTAATTGTTACATATATATATATATATAATGTTGTATAGCATTATAAATTACTTCACATGAAAAAATGCTTAACATAAGAAATAATTAATTTTTTCTATTTATTTTACATCACAGCAAATTTGTAAAGAGGTTACATAGTGTATGCTAAAAGCAAAACACAAGTTGGTAGTGTGAACTTATGGTATTTGGTTTGATATTGGGAGACGCAACCGATGACTGGGAGAACGTCGACATTAGATCTAGTTTATGAGTAATAAATTGATGTATTTATTTAATCTTTTATTCTACTGATGGTTGTTGCATAATCGAGTATTACATGCATTGCATATTGCATTAACACAGGACTGATATTTAGATGTGCTAACCTGGCCTCAAGATAAGAGGTTTCGAGGTGCGAACATTGGAACGTGATAGTCCTGATACATGTATATGGATCTTTAGATGTGCCAACTTGGCATCAGGATAAGAGGTTTTGAGGTGCGGACATTGGATCTTAATAGCTTTGAGATAGAGCTGATCGATGTATCTTCAGATATGTCGACTTGACCTAATGATGAGAGGTTCTGAGGTGCGGACATTGGATTGTGATAGCTTTGAGGTAGATTGATCGACAGATCTTTAGATGTGTTAACCTGGCCTAATGATGAAAGGTTTCGAGGTGTGGACATTGGTTCATGATGGTTCGAGATAAGAGTGGTGCATGACACCCTCTATCGGTTCATAAGTGGCAACCATACCACCTGGTGGGTGGGCCACAATTGTCAAGATACGACAGTATGGCCTGGTTGGTGGGTCACGATTGTCGATTAATATCATAGTATGGCCTGGACGATGGTCATGTCCGTTCGGAATGACAGTATGACCGAAGGATCCTTAAAATAAAAGAAGGGTGTTGAGTTTAGATACTAGACCCTTGAACCATGGCATAATTCATGGCATATTAGGTTGCTGCATTTTTATATGTTGATAATTGTGTGCTATTTGTTGTTGCATTTTTATTGAATAATTATGATGTTGCCTATTGCATTGCATGTAGAATGCTAGACTTAAATAGATATATCTTTTGCTACTCGATGGGCTCACGTGGATATTGAGCTCACTACTCTTAACATTTTAGGTTCGTCCATTGTGGATGAGGGGAAAGGTGTGTTGATCGCGTGATCTTTTCCAGCCTATCCCTAGTAGGTTATTTTGTTTTGCTATTTTTGGTATTTTAAATCAGTATGTACAAGTTTTCAAAAAAAATGTAAAGCTGAACTGGACTCTGTAATGTAATTAATGTTAAAGTCTTTTACTGTTGTTACATTATTCTGTTTAACTTGTTATTGTTGCACTTTGAATACTATAAATGTTTTGATGGTAAGGCTTAACAGTAATCGACAAGTTTGACTGAGGAGTAAACTTGACTGACTATTGTGCCGGACGAGCTACCCGTATGAGGTTTCAGAAAGGGATCCCAACAAGTTAGAAACTCTATGACTGATTGTTAGGATGTTGAACAACAATGGAGAATAAATATGATGAGGCAAGATACTGGTTCACCATTTCAGGACGTTGGTGGTAGTTCATCATGGCGTGATAATATTAAGCGCGACCAATAAGGGCAACAAAAGCATAGGGCTGGCCTTTTTCGTACAACAAGTGCAAGACATCCAGATCCTCTATTAGACCATGATATGTTTTCTAGACCTATTTCTAGATCAAAAAGATTAAAGAAGCTTTTGGAGGTGGAAGTGTGAAAAAAGTTTAAACAGAATGATATCGAAATTCTTTTTCTATAGCAACATCTCGAAAAATGTTGCTATTGACAATCCATATTATTAGCCAGCTATTGACAAAATTGCAAGAAGTAGACCATGTTTTAAAGGGCCTTCGACATATGAGCTTATGCATGGATTACTTGATGACGAGTATAACAAACTACAAGACTATATCAAAACATTGAAGAATAGTTGGGCACAATATCGTGTGACAATAATGTGTGATGGTGGGACTGGGCCAACGAGATTGTCCATTATAAATTTTATGGTATACTATGATGGAAAAACAATTTTGCACAAGTCAATTGATGTCTCGGCAGAAAAGAAAGATGCAAAATTTATTTATCAGTTGATAGATAATGTTGTGAACAATATAGGAAAGGAACATATTCTCTAAATAGTCACTAATAATGGATCGCATTCCTGAAGGCCAGAAATAAAATGATGGAGAAATACAATCTCTTTTGGATACCTTGTGCTGCACATTGTATCGATCTTATGTTGAAAGATATTGAAAATCATCAATCAGTTAAAAAAAGCTGTTGACTAGGCCAAAAAAAATTACTAATTATATTTATAATCATCACTATGTGTTGGCCATGATGAGAAAAAAGTGTGACAGTGACATAATTCGTTTAGGAATCACTCAATTTGCAACGAATTATATTACTTTAAAAAGGATTCTTGACAAATGACAAGGTTTAAAGGAAATGTTTGCATCTAAAAAGTGGAAAACTGTGCTCATAATGGAACTCCACAAGCAAGGGAGGTTGAAGAAATAGTGGCTAGAGCAAGTTTTTGGGAAAATGCCAAGAATATAGTGATTTGTTTGGATCCTATTATAAAAGTTTTGTGGTTGGTCGATGGAGATAAAACACCGACCATAGGATCGTTGTATGAAGTGATGAGATTAATGAGAGAACAAATTAAAGCTGTCACTCCCTGCTCATACAAATTAATTTTAAATATTATTAACAATAGATGGACAAGTTAACTTTGTTACCTACTCCACCAAGTAGGTATTTGTGATTTTTAAAGAGTTTATAACATGTTACATTTTACTTTAGGAATTAATACAATTTAACATATTTCTTCATATTTGTGACACCCCAGCTCCCGATATCCATCTCTATCTCTGTTGCGACGATCCGTCGCGGGGCTGCTCATGGAGACGGCGCACGCATATTCGTTCGTTCGGCGGGAGATGTCGGGCATTTGTTCATTCACCGAGAGCTGGAGGCCACGTGGTTCGTTTCTCTTTCTCATTAAATCTCGTGTTTCAAAGCTTTCTTGTCAGCTAGCTATAAAGTCAAAACTAAAATGCACAACGACCATCAAAATACTCGTTCCTTTTAGTAGATGTGAAATTCATTAAAAATGTATGTAGCAGAATTCAATTCATTCATAAATCCACATTGAATTCATATTTGACCAAGTGAAATACTTTACAGCGGGATAACATTTCAAATTCATTTCCAGAGCATAGTATGAAGATAAAACATAGCCCAATGGGCCTAAGTTCCCAAAATATTTAATTTACCTGTGAAACAGCTCAAGGATAAAAGAGGACACATGCCCAGTTCAACTTAAACACTAAAATATTATTTACAAAAAAATGATACAACGACAAAATCAAAGAAAACTGTAAACTATGATAACCTCCCAGCGAGGTCACTACCCAAAATGACGGCCCGTATGATGGCCTACTTTTGCAGTGTCAATGATCACCTGTAATAGAAAAGTGGGGTGAGCTCGAGAGCCCAGTAGATCATCCTTATATATCACTAGCATAATACAAATCAGAACACAAAATATACAATCACTTTCATTACATTAAGAGTTTCACACAATTTTTTGTCTCGTTATCATCTAAAACCGAAAGAGTCCATAACTCTCGGAATCCCCTATGTGGTCTGGGAGCAAATCCGGGGGTAATGCACAAGGGTCAGTTACCTTCGGGACCACAATCTAAGGATGGAAGTCCGCAGTGACTCTTCATTCGAAGATACAATCAGCTATCGCAGTCAGCTCGGGTAGGGACACCCACGATGACACCCTAAGGCCAGTCACCGTGCTAGTACGTGGAGTTATTAAATCTTAATTTAATGTTCTTTAGTCATACATGTCATTCCAAGTCATACACGATCATCAATGTAACATTTAAAGTAAAACAAAATAAATGTGTTCAGCCATTCATGGAGATCAACTCATAGAAATCTCTATCTAACATGTTATGGCACAAGCAACCATGCATCAAAGACATACACTAAGTCAAGCCCGAACTAGGTCAATCAATCAAGTCCTAGCATGCTTCTAAACATATCTTAAGTAACAAAAACATCATGTTATGCATTCAAAATTTGGATAAGGCTAGGGAGTAAGAAAATCACACCCACATTAGTACTCCTCAATGTTGTGCCTTGCTCCTCGCCGTGCGCGCCTCAGATTATCAATCTATAGGGTTTTTAAACAATGAGAATATGTAATTCTAAGGCATTCATGGCATAACCAAAACCCTGAGGTTTGTGTTCTTGGCGCATGTGTTCCAAAATGCACCCAAAATCGAAACGAAATCAAGGGGACATTGGTGCACGTTGCATTACACTGGTGCACCGGAGTCAGCAACATGCTTAGCACCTCATTACTTAGTCATTAAGTTTAAAACACGCATGCCTCAACCCGAATCGACCCTTGTCGATGTTGCTCTTGGTGGATCTTCACTTGAAAATGTTAGAGAATGGTTTGAAGGAGCTCAAACCACCTTTAGAACTCAAAAGAAAACTTAAGAAATGAGATGAGAAAGTTTGGTGAGAGCTTGAGAGAGAAATCAGTGATTTGCGGCGAAAAAATCTCAGATCTAGGGTTTTCTGCGCATTCTCGTTTATATAGAAATCGACAAATTATCATAGTCACTGTAGCATTATCGCGGTCACTGTGCAACTACTGCGGTCACTATGCAATTACCGCGGTGGACAGACTGGTGCACGTTGTTCGTTTTCTGATTTTTTGCGTGATTACCGCGGTAACTCAAACACCGACCGTGGTCACCAGAATGACCTTCCCTGTTTCATTTCTGGGTTTTCTCCTACAATTACCGTGGTCACTATAGGACCGACTGCGGTCACCAGAACGATGTATTTCCCTTTATTTTCTGGGTTTGTTCGGAATTACCGTGGTCACTAATCCAATTACTACAGTCACCAAAATGAAATTTTGGTCTTTAGCACCTTTTCTCCGCCATTTCTCGTGCTTCCCTAATTGATATCACCCTTACATTTATTTAGACTTATAATACATGGTTTTCGAGTATTTTTGGCTATTTTTATTCTTTTATTAAGTTTGTTATTCTATTTTAATCGTTCACTAACGTTGTGGAGGTCTTATAGACTTCCAAGGTATTACAATATTTTCAACATATTTCTTGAAGCTGCTCTATCAATATAAGCATCAATTAAGACTAAATTCAGATTTGATGGATGTTCTACTAAGTTGTTATAAAATTATTGCCTAATGGGTATAAACAAGCGCAAACATTAAGTGAGGTAAGCACGATCACATTATATTTTTATAACATTATGTAATATGTAATAACTTTTTTGGATTTTTGTATCCTGTATATTTATTTTCTGTAGTTAAAACTCTTTCAAGATGCAACTGGTTCATTTTGCTCACCAGCAGCTCAAAATGGATTAAAAAATATACATTCAGGTGAAATATTATAATGTTGACATTTAATTATCATATTTTTTATAAATTTTGGTATTAATTTGTTTTGTTGTTTTTATTTGTTGTCAGTTGAATGGTGGAATCTATATAGGATCTTTGCTCCTAATTCGAAGGTACTTCTATAAAAATTTTGTCCCAAACTGCATCTTCTTCAGGCTGCGAAAGAAATTGGAGTACCTTTGGGTTGATTCACTCTAAACAAAGAAATAGATTAGGGCATGAGAGGTTACAAAAGTTAGTATTTGTTCACTATAACATCATACTTCGTGCAAAAAACATACGAACAAATATAAAACTTGGTTGTCTTGAAGATCTCATTGATTTGACAGATATTTATCTTGAAGAGGGAGATGTGAATTCATTGTCTAAGTGGGTAAAAGATGCAAATCAACCTTTAATGGATGAAATGGGGGAAAACCAACTTCTTACATTGTAGAGCAGATGGGGGGCTAATGTTGATGAATTTATGAGCACAAAAGTTAATACCTCAATGATGCGATATGTGATTTCATCTATTAGTGAAGATGAAGATGAAGATATAAATAACAATGATGGCCATGACAATGATTCGACACAACCACCAGATAATGATGAGAATAATGAAGACAATGACAATGACGATAATGATGGTGGTAGTGGTGGTGGTGATGAAGATGATGATAATGACGACAATGACAATGATAGTGATGGTGGTAATGCTAGTGGTCAACAATGGAGTCAGGGTCAAAGGCAACAACAAATCGAAAGAGAGACACAAAGTCAAGAGCAAATGAGCCCATTTACTGGAGAAAGTCAATATGATTATTCTACGCAAGATGTTGACCATGACTCCCATTTGTGCAAGAAAACATATGGATGGAGAAGGCATGGTCATACGTTTTGATCAAGACAAAGAAATATTCATGATGCAGAGTTGGAAAATGTAAGTATTGAAGGTGACTTTTATAATATCTCATCATCAACATCATCATCTAACTACCAAACATATGAACAACAACAATAACAAGAATGATAAATTTCAAGGTAGCATTTCATCGAAAAGCACATTAAATTCACAAGTGTAAGAATAACTGGATGGATCTCGCCTAATGAGTCTTACAACTATGGTGGTGTAATGCCTACTGGGTGGACTGAACATCAACTTGGTGGTTCATCAAACTCTACATCTGGCCAGTCATTTAACTCACAACCATATTTATTTTCTTATGGAATAGATTTTGAGGATGATCCTTGTTATCTACGTTTGGGAATATTAACCAAACTTGACACACAAACATACCAAAAGTATGTTGATGATTACAAAAGGTTTTATTACACCATTTTTTCTTGACATCGATATTGTGATTATATTGAAAATCACTAGTTCTATGGGGGGTCAACAAATAGAAAGAGGAATAAGGACTTCAGTCAATGTTTATATAGTTATTTCTTTGTCAAAGTTGCAATATTTGTTTTATAAGGATTGAAGTGTCCTTTGAAGTAGCTGCTACTAGGGTCTTTTAGTCCATTATAGTCCATCATTTTAATGGTTTGGTTCTATTATTTCTTTTCTTGTACTTGTACTTGTGGAGTAAGTATTATGCGTAATAATCATGCTAGTATCGCTTGTTTTAAGTAAATATAGATTATATTTTATCTACATTGAATTACCTTGCATAGAATAATAGTTCAAAAAAATCACAAAGTTTTAAGGATTCAAGTTTTAATAAAACTACATGAAATGTTTATAAATATTTATAAAAACTATGTCTCAATTTTATACAATATTCGAATGATAAGATTACAAATTATTTGATTTTTGAATTAAAAAATGTTTCTTCATCCTTTTTGGAGATGATGTTACTTCATCCTTTTTAGAGATGATCTATCAAGCATCAATATCAATTTCATTTGAAGTTTTCCTTACATAAGTCTCTTCACTTGAAAAAAAAAAACAAAATAAACTATTAGATAAAAGATAATAACATAAAATTTTTAACATGTGCGATGTACAATACATTTTCAATGTTAAAATATACGTTTGAAACTATTATTTTAAAACTTTTATATGTATGTTGTATTTCTTTATGTTTGTTTTCATTATTTTTAATAACAAATATATATATATATATATATATATATATTAACATTTACATATAATTTTTTGAACTTTCAAAGTTAGGCTAATTTTTCGGTGAATTTTTTGAACTCTTCGAATTAATTCAAATTTTTGAAGGTCAAAGTTTGGACCGAATTCGAAGTTGAAGTTTCATTCCTTGCTTGGGTGTTGCCAAGGGTGGCACAGTAGATCATAAATGAAAACTTATAGGACATAGGTTAGAAACTGAAAATGTGTGAAAACAGAACACTTGTTTTGTTAGGACATCAGATTGGGAGGATCTTGTATCTCTGGTTTCTACGTAGTACAGGACGCGTAGGAATTTGAGGATATGGATGAATTCTAAACTTGGAGAATGACGGGCCATATTTTTTGAATGATCAGTGACTTTGGAAGAGCTTGTTTTCCTATACTTGACTGGTAAGGGACGATCTAATATAGTGGGGCTTGGGAAACCTTAGTTGTCAAGACTTTTTCCGAAATTGATTGGGTTTAGTGAGATCTCTAGATGGAAGCTTATGTCGATAGGCAAGAGTGGTATGAGACGCTTGAACTCAAAGGCATAAGTGGAAGCTTAAAATTTTGCTATGCTTGAGTGAAATTGTATGATTATCGATTGATTAAATGCGTGCTTTATTTATCTGAATTTCATGATTATGTATATCACATGAAACCAAAACTTGTACCTAACAACACTAGAGGAGTTTGAAAATCCTCAAACAGAACTTTGAAGAATAAACTTATAGGTCACTGAACAAATCAAGAACATAGAGACATGAATCTAGTGTCATGATGAAACAAATGAAAAGAGGTTTGATAACCTACGAAAGATAGCTTTCTTCTCAAGTATTTAAAAGAATTTTTTATCCCGAGGATAAGGGGAGAATAAGTGAATTTGTGGCTAAGTCGATTTGAGATTTTGACTCTCTGTTATGATAAGTTATCGGATACTAAAATGAATTTTGACTTGTAGATAATGGCAAGAACCCATAAGAACGAAACAAGGGAAAAAAACACTGATGAGTCAGGACAGAGGGACTAGGGGGACCCATGGCAGCAGTAGCTTTCGCTAGAGCAATTTTGTCGCCAGAGATACTGGCAGAGATCACTTGACAGGTGGTCTAGCAAGTTATGAGGGCACTACCTCAGGCGCAAAATTTGTCATAGCCCCAACCTCAGGCTCATTAGGCCCGTGACCCAACACCCTAATAACACCAGGTTGAAAAGTTGCTGAGGACAAGGAATAACAAAACCTAATGATTGAATTCCAGAAGTTGCATCTAGGGCAAGGCAGTTTTTTTATATGAACAAGCACATGAATGCCTTAGGGATATCTAGGCCTAGACGAGTAGGCTTAATAGTACACCGGTTTGTTGGACCTGCTTATCACTAGTGGGAGATGGTAATGAATAGCCCTGTAACAAATGTTTCAACTATGAAATGGGAACAGTTTAAAAAGTTGTTCTATGATAACTTCTTCTCAACTTCAATTTGAGTTTTTACGACTAACTCAAAGATCCATGACACAGAGTATGAGAGAAAGTTCAATGAACTATTCAGGTTTGCACATGAGTTGGTGCAAAATGAGCAATCAAGGGTTGATAAGTTAGTGGAGGGCTTGTGAGTGGAGATTCAAAAGCTAATAGTACATCTAAGGCTAACAACCTTTAAAAAAAAGGGTGGTTAGAGCTCAATTGATTGAAAGAGACATCAACTTTGAGTAGTCCCTGAAAAATCAGAATAAGAGACCACAACGAGATCAAAAGTTAGGGAATGGAAACAAGAAGCAGAATGCCTCTTGGAATAATAAAAACCCTTAGACTCAGCAACAAGCCTAACCAAGCCAGACAAAAGAGGAGAGGAGGGAACAAGCCAAACAACGAAGGTTGTGTTACCACTGCAATCAACCAAAACATGTGGCAAAGTCTTTTCCCACTAAAGCTCAAGCCCCTCAACAGCAGTACAATCAGGGAGGAGGACAAAATGGACGTCCTTAAGCAAGATAACAGCAGTAGCTCCGACAGAACAACAAGCAAGGGCAGAACCAGACCAGAGTATTTGTTGTTGCTAATGTCCCTAAAGATCAAATCCCTGCAGTGGAAAGTGCATTCCTATTGTTTAATGTTGCTATGAAACTTTTGTTTGATTCAAGCGCTACAAAATTTTTTGTTGCTGAAAAACTAGTGGATAATTTACAACTAGTAACAAAAACATTGTCTATGACCTTGAATATATCCACACCCATAGGAATTACTATTACCTCAAAAAGAATGTGTAGTTGTGACCTTAGGTTTAAAGATAAGTCAATCTTAGCGAACCTTTGTGTACTTCCATTTTATGGTATGACGTAGTATTGGGGATGGAATGGTTGAACCAGTAGTAAGCACAAATAAATTGTCCCAAGAAGAAACTAATGATAACATTACCTTTGGGAGAGACCTATAGAATCAATGGTGATATATAGAGATTACCTAGAAACCTAACTATCAGAAATGGAATCAAGTGATAGTAAAGAATAAGTATCCCTGAACAAGGATAAATGACTTATTCGATCAATTGAGAGGAGCCACTCATTTCTCTAAGATTAATCTTAGGTCAAGATACTATCAATTGAGGATACGAGAGTCAAATATACATAAAACAACCTTTAGGACCCGATATAGACACTACGAGTTTACGGTGATGCCATTTGATTTAACAAATGCACCAACGACATTCACGGATCTGATGAATCGAGTATTTAGATAGGACATTGACCAATTTGTTGTGATGTTTGTAGATGACATCCTAATTTACTCTAAGTCTAAAGCTAAACATATAGAACACTTACTGATTGTTTTGGAAACACTAAAAAGGAATGAGTTATATGCCACGTTCAGCAAATGTGATTTTTGGATGAAGATGGTCAAATTCCTTCGCCATGTAGTGTCAACAGAAGGCATTTTGCTAGATCCTAATAAGGTGGAAGTTGCCACAAACTGGAAGCAACCCAAGATAATGATGAAAATTAGAAGTTTCCTAGGCCTAGCTGAATACTATAAGAGATTCATCCAATATTTTTTGAAGTTTCCTAGGCCTAGCCAAACCTATGACCAAGCTAACCAAAAAAGGAGTTAAGTTCAATTGGGATGAGAAGTACGAACAATCATTCCAAGAATTGAAAAGGAGATTGACTTTGGCTCCCATCTTAGTCACTCCTACACATAGTGTTGGATATGTTCTGTATGCGGAAGCTTTGCAGAACAGATTGGGTGCAGTTTTGATGCAAGAAGGATGGGTTGTTGCATAGACAAGTGAAGATCTGTGAATAAATTATCCAACACTTGACCTAGAATTAGCAGCCATCGTATTCGCCCAAAAAATTTGGGGACACTACCTCTATGGTGAGAGGTTTGAGCTATTATCATCCAAGAAAGGCCAATGTGGTAACTAATGCCATGAAAATGAAGTTCAACAAGCAAGAAGAGTAAATGTACCAATTGAATGAAGATTTCAACTTGGGTGTAACATCAGATGAGAAATAGGCTTATCTATACAACAAGACTTGTTAGCCTGATCTTCTACATCAGATTAGGGATGAACAAAGGCAAGATAAGTTACTCACAAGTCTGATAGAAGGAGTTGAATAGGAAAAGCACGTTGACTTTAGGATAGATGCCGAGAATACCCTAAAACTTGGAGATAGGATCTGTGTGACACAAAATGGACAAAGCAAGCAAACCATATTAGACCAAACCCATCTGACCAAATACACAATGCATCCAGACGGTGACAAGATGTATCAAAACCTTCAAAAAACCTATTGGTGGCAAGGAATGAAAAGAGATTTAGCCAAATATGTCTCTAAGTGCACAACTTGTTAGTAAGTGAAGGAAGAGCATAAAAAATCCACTGGAATATTATAACCACTCCCAATCTCTAAATGGAAGTGGAAAAACATGACCATGAACTTTCTCAGTGGATTACCCTAGAACCAAAAAGGAGAAAATACTGTATGGGTGATTGTGGATCATCTCACCAAGGAAGCACACTTCTTGCCCATTAGATCACAAACCAAGTCAACAAGCTAAGGGAACTCTATGAGAAGGAGATAGTATGACTTCATAGCATGCCTAAGACCATACTAATAGATAGAGACTCTCGATTCATGTCCTCGATTCATTGCATAGTTCTGGCAGAGTCTACAGAAGGAGTTGGGCACCAAACTTTCCATGAGCACCGCTTTCCATCCACAAATTGATGGTCAGTCCTAGTTAGTCATTCAGACAGTGGAAGACATGTTGAGGTCCTGCATCTTTGATTTCAAGGGCAGCTGGAGCAAGTACCTACACCTAGTAGAGTTTGCTTATAACAATAGTTATCATGAAAGTATAAAGATGGCTCCATACGAAGTTCTTTATGAGAGGCCTTGCAAATCACCAACCTATTGGGCAAAACTTGAGGACCATGTGCTTACAAGACCAACTTTGGTGAAAGAGGTGAGTAATCAAGTCAAATAGATCAAGAAGAGATTGACCATAGCACAAAGTAAGCAAAAGAGTTATGTCGATAAAAGGAGAAAACTCCTTGAGTTTCAGGTAGGTGATACAGTGTTCTTAAGTATAAGTCCTCAAAAAGGGATCAATAGGTTTGGATCGGAGAATGCGCCTATAAGTTAGACCTACCAAACAGAATGTCCTCAGTTCACGTGTTTCATGTGTCAATTTTGAGGAAGTATGAACCAATCCCTTTCACATAGTTTATTGGGAGGAGATGAACACCCAAGAAGATGCCACATATGAAGAAGTAGTAATTAGGATTCTAGGCGCAATGTGAAAATCTAAAAACTAAGGACATCCCTTTAGTCAAAGTTCTCTGAAAACATCATGGGGTAAAAGAGACAACATAGGAGCTGAAAAGTGAGATGAAAACTAAGTACCCAACCCTCTTCACCAAAAGAGTATGATTAAAAGAATCTTGAACAAAGGAATGCAAATTTCAAGGATGAAATTTCTTTTAAGGGGGTTAGGTTGCAACACCTTGAGATTTTGCGAGAAATTTTAGAAAATTAAATAAAAAATTAAATAAAAATTATTTGGATAAAATAATTCTTAGAAAATCCAAGAAATTGTAGTAGAAATGATGTATAATTTGATGCATGAAAGACTTGGCAAACCGAAACAAAAAACAAGAAACGCATAGAGATTTCTCTATGACTATTGCGGTAATGAAAACAGTATCGCGGCAATGTGTCGTGCTGCCCAAAAAAAATTAAATCTGGAAACTTGTCAATTGATTACCATGGTAATTGAAAACGTTACTGCAATAATGCGTTGAAAACCTAGAAAAAAATATTGGAAACAGGATTGGACTACCGCGGTAGCGTACTGCAGTAGTATGTGTGAAATGTGAGTAAAACAAATTGGAAAGTTGCCAAACGATTGTGGGAACGTTTCTAACTTGAGAATGACTTCAAAAATTAATTATTGTTATTCTTTGGTGCGTGGGGATCAAGAAATATAAAGAATTAGAAAGATTTTACACTAGAATCAACTTGAACCTTCTAAACTATGACCTTTGAAGCTCTATATAAGCCATGCCCAACTAGCATTTCTCCTCATCCCAACAAAAATGAATCAGTTCTCTTCTTGCTGTCTTAACCTCCCTTTTGGCATCCCTTTTTGTCCTTAGCTGCTCTACATGACCAATGGAGTTGTAGGAAGGAAAGAAATGGAGTTTTCATCAAAAATCTTGTGCTAAGCAAGTGTGTCGATCAACACGAGAGATTTAAAGGTTCAACGAAAGTATAACAACCCTATCTCAGTCTCAGTTTCGTATTTCATAACTTAAAAGTTGAACTAGTAGGGTGTCATGGCCATAGATGAGCTGGGAAAGGTGAAAAACCAACCTAGAAAATCCAGTTACCACTGATTCCCATGGTAACACAACTTGCTACTGCGATAGTGCAACGATTTACCATGATAGTGCATGGTAGTACTGCAGTAATGCACCCGTAAACCCAGAGTTTTCATCCCTAAACATTGATTACCACGAAAATGACTTTTCCTACCAGGTTAGATAGACCTGAGATGATGTTTAGACTTATCTAGGGTTTTGTTCTCGGGTATTAGAGGTTATGTATGATGAGGGACCATTAGATTATGATCTAAGAATGTTGGAAACACACAAATAACCTATTAGTATTGATTTTCTAAGTTGAAGGATCATGAAGCTCGAAATACCTCAAGGGATTAAGCATATAAGGTGGATGTGATTTCTAAATTTTACTTCATTATATTGATTCAAGTATTATGTGTATGGTTGCTTGCCTATTTTAGAGATATGTCATGATTCTATATGCCATGATTGAGTAATATATGCATGCCTTGTATACATGTGTGAAATGCCATGATCATTGTATGCTTGTTGACATGAATGTCATGCTTAGACATTTACATGCCTACTTATCTACTTCAAATCTATTAGTGGCATGATTGATCATTAAAAGAAAAGATTAATAAACATAATAACCACCTATTAGCACATGGACGAATTTTCACTATGAGTGTTCTAACTTGGTGAATTGAGGGTTCGAATTTAACCCCACTTCACATTGATGGATTTGAATGTCCAGATTTGACATCTCTCCTCATATTTGGAACGATGGGGGCATATTTTCTTCTAAGTTTGAATGCCAACCGATAACAAACAACTGTTCAAATCGCATAATCTATGAAAATGTTTTTCTATGTATGTTTTATTTGTTTTAAAATATTGAGTTAAATATGTGGGATGATCTACTAGGCTTTTGAGTTCACCCTTCCTTTTTTAATCTTTGAAGGAATTAATGATCAAAAGTTGCATTGCCAAGTTTATTTTACTAGCATTCATGAAATGTGTAGGTTGGGCATGTTTTCCCGAATTTAATTGTCAGACATTTTGGCCCAGTTTACTTTGAATTTTAAAGTTATTTCCATTGTAATAAATATCAATGTCTTTTGTACCTTATGAATTAATTACTAAGATTTAATTATTTTCTCAATATTTTATCTGTATATGAGTAGATATTACTCAAGAAGTTTTATGGATTTGAGGCCAAATTGGAAAGAAAGAAAGAAAGAAATTGACAAGGGCCTACCTCTCGAGTGGCCATCTCCTAACAGGTATGCACGTGACTTGAATGTTCTGAGCTATTGGAACACGAGAGGGAGGCGAGGTGTCACATTGGGCCCCATGGCTTCTTGTTATTCAACTTTCAAAAATGAAATAACTATGAATTATTGGGCTACCATGCCTAACAAAACTTGAAAACCACTACTAAAAACTAAACATTGACTGTGAAGATGTCTCCAACCCCTCCAAGCTACTACTGACATGAGATGTTAGAAGTGGGGTGTGCCCCCCCCCCCCCCCGAACCCCCGGACCGGAACCCAAGTCCTCATGCATGCGCATGTGGGGCCAGCGCATCTACTAGCGCTCCCTTCAGCTCTCTGCTGTGTACGCAGGACTGTGGGTCTGATCCGCTAGGAACCCGGGGTTGTCAACCTCTTTCTACACGCTAAACCCAAGTCTCAATTTTCAACAAATGAGAAAACTATTTAAATCCTGATAAACATGCTACTATGTTTATCGATGAA
>JAJIYU010005194.1:0-22897 GCA_030144865.1 Tinospora cordifolia
TAATAAAATAAATAGAATTAATAATATTTGGATTAAAATACGTAATTCACAAAAAAAAAGGAAAATAGATAAAATTAAAAATTTAATACTAATGGGTTAAAATTTAATATTGTTTAAAGAAATAAAATTTAATAGCAAGTGATCACATATTGGATAATTGAAAAACGAAATTCTAAGATTTATTTAGGGAATGAAGGTTACGTTAATTGGTTGAAAAACAATTTCATTGAGTAATTGAACTAAAAGATTGTAACACCCAATTTTCTGCTGGACCTCCGTTCACGTGTTGTCTCACGTGTGGATCGTCATCCGTTGAAAATTGAGATGCTACCTAAAGGTTTCGTTCTATCAAAAATCTTTATCTTCAAATCAAGTTCATAAACATTTTGTTCTTAAGTCAATCTCTGGATAATTTCTCACACAAAACAAAGGAATTAAAATAATTTCTCAAGACACTCACCGGGTTCCTTAATATAAGTCATCAATAATTCAGCAGAAATTTACTTTAAAACTATTCGTTCAACCCAAAATCGTTAAACAAGGAAGGCCATTAAAAGATAAAACAACCAAAGTTAAACCAATGTAAATACATTAAAGCAATCCAGTAAAATACATAGGACATGACCTCTAAGTCACCTCTCCCGGACGACCTCCCCATGAGGTGTCTTAGCTGTGTGTGAGTCTTCTGACGTAGATGGCTATGTACTACGCCCAATTATTCCTGAAAAATAGAATGGGAGTGAGCTCGAAGGCCCAGTGAATCAATCCTACACATCACATACATTATACAAACCCAAATTCAAAACATTACAAACACTTTCAAACATTAGGTGTTCAAACATTCATTTGTTTTAGTTGTAGCCTAAGACCGGAAGAGGGTTGAGATGTCTCTCGGTATTCCCTGTGATCCAATCAAATCTCAGAGGGTTCCAATCACCGTCTAAAATCAATCGACACTCACATCACAAGGGAGAATTAACTTTAAGAGTTAATGATGAGAAAGTGATCTTTAATCTTTACAAGGCAATTCCACAATAAAAAGGAACAATTGCCTGAAAATAAGTCTTTTGAAGTTGATCAAGAACCTCCTAAGGAAGTGGAATTGAAACAGCTACCGGAGCATTTGAAATATGCATTTTTGGATGAAAACAAATCACTTCCAGTTATTATCTGCTCCTCACTTGCACTTGTTCAAGAAGGAAAGTTGTTGAAGGTATTATAGGAGCATAAATCTGCATTAGGATAGACAATTGAAGATATCAAAGGGATAAGTCCAGCCGTTTGCATGCATAAAATTTTAATGGAGGACTCACATAAACCAACGGTGGAATATCAACGGAGGCTCAATCCTATTATGAAAGAAGTGGTGAAGAAAGAGGTTATGAAGTAACTAAAAGCTGGAATCATGTATGCTATATCAGATTCACCATGGGTTAGTCCTATTCACGTTGTGCCTAAAAAAGGGGGAATGAATGTGATTACAAATGAAAAAAGAGAGTCAATAGCTTCAAGAACAACAACAGGATGGCGTGTTTGCATAGATTATCGGAAGCTGAACAAGGCAACTCTGTTGTTGCTACCACTCCAAGTTACAACAACTACTTGAGTTGTTATTGCAGAACTGTAAAATGCTGTTGCCGTGCAACTGGTGTTCTGCTGCTGCTACCGTGGAATGGTGGGAAGCAGAAGATCGAGACTATTATGTTGACTGTGTGTGTGTCACTGCTGCTTCTCATGTTGTTGCTACGGAATGGAGAAGAAGACAGAAACAGAAGAAATATGAAACAGAGCTTCGTTGCCATTGCTGCTGCTGGTCGTTGCAACCATTGCCGGACGGAGAAGAGAAAAAATGGTTACTGGACGTTGCTGCAGTTTGACCATAATGGAGAAGCAGCGCTGCTAATTGGAGAAACAAACATAGGAGGAAATTGGTGTGTGTGCATGGGATTTAGGATCTGGTTTGGGGGAGTTGTGAGTGTGTCTTGCTGATCCAAAATGGAGAAGAGCAAATGTGAGGCTATGAGTGACTACAGTTATATGAAACAAGAACAGGGAATTAGGATTTAGTAGTAGCCGGCGGTGAAAGAGAAGCACACGAGGAGAAGCAGATGAAGGATGATGGAGTGATTGGGATTTATGGTTGTTGTCCGTCAGGCGCAGGTGTGACTTGGAGCTGTGAATGAGATGAGGGAAATTTCAACTATAGGTTGGTGAATCAGGAAGATAAGGGAGCTGTGTGGTCTAGGTGGTGCACAATTAAGGTGGCTGCTACGGTGATGAGGTTGGAGTGAATAACAGAGAAGTGACAGCAATGAAGTGATGCATGGTGCGTGTTTGTGACTGTTGCTACCACTAGGTGAAGGAGAGCATGAAAAATGAAAGTGAGTAACTATTTGTTTGTGCATAAAGGCGAAAACGTGAGCCGCGAGGTACTTGGTTGAAGTTAAATGGTGTGCTTAGGGAGTTTGGTGCGTGGGAGTTGGTTGATTTTAGACGTGGTGTTGCTGGTGTGAGGTCGTGCATTATTAAAGAGGTTGTGTGTAAATTACTGTGTGGAGACGCATTATGTTGATGCGAGTTGTGAGGATTAGAATTTTAAGTACGTGCTGTCCATGAAGAATGAATAAAAGAAATGGAACATTGGATACGTTCTGTTGAGCACGCAAAGAAGAAACAATAGTAGCTATTGTTTCTGTGGTTCCTCACGTGGCGAAGGCGACGAATGGTATCGAGTTGCTGATACTAATCTCGAAAGGTACCGTCTAGATTTTAGAAAATATTGATATTTTGAAATGAAGCATTTCCCTTACTTTTAGATGCACAGAATAAAATTTAAAAATTATATATATATATATATATATATATATATATATATATATATAAATGCGAAGATTTAGTCCAATATTAGATATAACAATCTTATTTTAAGCGAAATAAGTTTTATTGAATATGACCTAATTAGAACCTAAATTGAGTGCAATGTCTTTTTATAAATTATTCAGTACTAAATAAATTATTAGCTTAGAAATCAATTTTAAAAGTTTTAATTTTAGATTAAGAAATTCTAAGAACTTAGGAACTGTTCTATCTTAACGATATGAAATTCTAGAATTTAGAATTAACTCGAGAATAGTCTAAGTTGATATTTGAACTTTAAAATTAATTTAGAAACTATTTAGGCTTATGAAGGTCTTGGAGTAGGTTGAAGGGAATTAGAAATTAAAGAATCTCATAAATTTTTAAATTTCAGGTTTGTACATTTTATAGCATGGAATTACCCGAAGGAAAGCAAGGAGCCCTGAAGATCGGCGAAATCAAGTGGGCGTGACTCCCTTGCTCATATGTATTATATAGATTTAAGATTCAAAGCATTTGTATGAATATTTTTAGGATTACTAGAATTTTGTTATGAAATTGATTGAACTTGTTTGGCATGCTTGAATGATAGTGTGATGATTTATTTAAATTAGGCTTTGTTTATTTATGGCATGTATATATAGGAAAACATGCATTTAGGTTTCATTATTTACTTATGTGAATAGCCTGCATTATTTGATTTATTTTCCATGATATGCGTGATGGTGGCATGATTGAAATGGTTTGTAAAACTAAATGTAACACCCTAATTTTCGGCCGGACCTCTATTCACATGTTACCTCACGTATGGATCGTCGCCTGTTGAAAATCGAGATGTTACTAAAATTCTTTTCTAACAAAAATCTTTTTCTTCAAAATCAAGTTTATAACAATCTATTTTCAAGCCATTCTCTGGGTTATTTCTCATATAAAACAAAAGAATTTAAAATCAGTACTCAAGACATTCACCGGGTTCATTAATATGAGTTATCAATAAAGCAGCGAAAATTATTTTAAAAATGTTCATTTAAACCAAGATCGTTAAATAAGAAAAAAGCCATTGAAAGATAAATCAACCAAAGTTAAACCAACGTAATCACATTAAGACAATCCGGTAAAATACATAATTTATAACCTCCAAGTCACCTATCCCGGACAACCTCCCCTTAAGGTGCCCAATCAAAGTGCGAGTCGTCTGACGTAGGCTACAGTAATTTAAGTCCATGTGTACCTGAAAAATAAAGTGGGAGTGAGCTCGAAAGCTCAGTGGATCGATCCTACACATCACATGCATTATACAGACCCAATCCAAAACATTACAAACACTTTTAAACATTAGTCGTTCAAACATTCATTTGTTTTAGTTGTAATCTAAGACCGAAAGAGGGTTGAGATGTCTTTCGGTAATTCCTTGTGATCCTATCAAATCTCAGAGGGTTCCAATAACCATCTAAAATTAATCGACACTCACATCACAACCTAAGAGAGAGTACTTATCGCGACTCGTACCATCTCCCAAAGGCTTCGAGCTGTCACCGTTAGCTCCGGGTGGGAATACCTACGATTTGCCTTGTGGCTCGACGATCTCAAGCGGTGACATATAGAAGATGCCACCTTGACCTGCTTCAGGCTTGTCAATCGTACCTGTACGTGGATTCTTAATAAACCATCGTCTTATTTTTGTTTACAAACAATTTCAATCATGCTAACCATCACGCATATAATAGAAAATAGATCAAATAATACAAGCTATTCACACGGTTAAATAATGAAATCTAATGCATGGTTTCCTGTTAATGTATGCTATAAATAAACAAGGCACAATTTAAATAAATCATCACACCATCATCCAAGCACGCCAAACAAGTTCAATCAATTTTATAACAAAATTCTAATAATCTTAAAACTATTCAAACAATGTTTTGAATCTTAAATCCGTATAATACAAATGAGCAAGGAAGTCACGCCCACCTAATTATGCCGATCTTCAGGGCTCCTAGCTTTCCTTCGAAATCCTCAACACATTAATAAATAGATCTGAAATTTAACACTTAATAGAATTACTCTTAGGCTTAAATAATTTCTAAGATAATTATTGAGTTCAAATATTACTTCCAACTAATTTAGGGTCATTCTAAAATTCTAAAATTTAATATATTCTCATTCAAATTAGTTTCTAAGTCTTTCTAATTTCCTAAATTTGAAGTTTTAACTTTAATAATTTACTTGCAAGCTTTTATCATGTAATCAGAGTTCTAATAACTTCATCGTCATAATTTCGATAATTTATTTACAAGTCTTTTCGTAAAAATTAGATTTCTAATTACTTAATCTTTGTAATTTAAATAAGTTATTAATATTATAATTAACTTAATTACGAACAAAATAAGACTTCTATTTGCCAAGTCTTTAGTCTTGTTAGGAGTTGAGAATTTTAATCTTTCACTATTCTTATAATTTTACTAAGATCATTTATGGTGCTAATTTAAATAATTATCATTCATTTGATTTCCTAATTCAGATACTTAATTATTTAAATGATTAAGTACTTGAATAAATGATTTCTAATTTTTAACTACTTACTTTAAATATTTAAACAAATGGAAATCCATTGGTTAATTTTGTTCCTCAAACCTTGATATTTTGTTATTATAAAACTTTATTGTTATAACCAATGCATATCAATTTATTTGTAGATTTTAATTCAAGTTATATTGATAAACCTTACTATAGTTTCATGATTGACTAAACATACCGAAATCTCATTTATCAGAATATTTTTATAACTTTCATACCTCGTTGTCCTGATTACCCACGAGCTGATGAATAAAACGTTGCTACCAGATTTCAGATTCCTCTCCTCCCTGTCTATTTCGTCCCCCAAACCAGAATTCTGGTTCTTCTTCTCCTTCAATTCTGCAACGCTGGAACTCCGCTTTCTTGATGAAATCGAAACTGTGCTGCAAATTCGACCAGGAGTCCTTCCCTCTGTTTCGTTTCAGCTTCACCATGAGTTCCAGCAAGATCTTCGCTTCTTTTCCTTGTTCTTCTTCCTCACCATGTAACCGCACCCTATTCAACTGAAAACTAGCTGCTTCAATCTTCCGGTCTGCCGCGCGTTCAACTAAATTCTTTCATCACTGCCTTACTCTTGTTCTTGATTGTAGCAGCCGAATCCAATAAATCCAGAACCTCCAATGCTCACGTTCAGCTTCCCTGCCGATCGTGCTCTGTTTCAGTTTCCAACCCATAATTTCTGCTCTGAATTCTGGTTCCTCAGTTCACTCAACCCGGTCTGTACGTTCTTCTTGTGTAGCCAACCTTCCGGACCTTTTCTTTTCTTCTTCCTTCCTTGCAACAGTGGCTGCACAACCAGCTCACAGTCCAACAGCAGCAGCAACATCCTTCATTTTCTATTGTCTATTTGTCATCTCTGTAGGGCTTTCTTCTTCACTCTGCAACAGCAACGTGGGCAGCAGTAGCCGGGAGTAGCAGCTTGGACAGCAAGACCAGCGATGTTGGTCTCCTTCCTGTGTCCTCTTCTTCGTTCAACAGCAGGGAACGACAACATCTATAGCCTACAGCCCCTTCTTCATTTCCTTTTCCCTATTCCACAGTGAAGACAGCAGCAGCACGCAGCAACAGAGTATCGCTGCTCTGCTTCTTCCTTTCCCTCTGTTCGTCCCACCATTCCACACTCTACAGCACCCACTTCCCACACGGTTCCTCCGTTTCATTTGCTAGCACGAATCAGGCAACCTACAAACCAGAGAATGAATAAAATTTCTGTCGTTACCTCTTTTTCATTTCAGCAGCGGGGAGCAACAACCGTGGCAGCAACACCATGCTGTCTGGTTCCATCCCTTCAATTTATTTCATGGCCCCTAGATCACCACCAGTTCCGACTGAATTACCAACCTCTCTTGTTCGTCCCACTCTTCCATGCATGGCCTCTCCTTGATTTGTGTCTCTCAGCAAACAACCCAACAACTATAACTCTCTGGTTTCTGTTCCACTCTCTCCCCCCCTCCTCTGAAGCATCTAGCCTCTGTTTTTGCTTCCCTTCCTTCGTAAGCCAAGCAGACACCGCCCAGTTAAATTTTCTACCAGCTACCCTAAACTTCCGATTATATAAGTCTATTTTATCTTTAATCACATTAAACTTGGTTATAAACTTATAATCATGTGTTTAAAATGTAATTCCTTGTTCCTTTCAATTTTCCTATTAGATGTATAAATATTTTTATGCACCAATTTATTCTGAATTTCCATTATTCATGTTACTAGTTCTATTCAATATGTACTTATTTTTCTATCGATATTTGTTTAATCCCCATCATAAGTTTATAAATTTACAATTATTTTTTATTTAACCTTATTATGAATTTATAAAATTATATATACGTATATGAATATCCTTCATCTATATATATATATATATACACTACTCACTTTATTGCCATAAAATTATATGTATTAATATTTTATTTTATTTTATTTTATGTATTTTTTTTTCTACTAAGATCGATTGTCAATCTCCTAATTCCTTTCATTTTATAAGTATTCACAACGCGGCATGACCACGAAGTTACGGGGTGTTACACTAAAATAAGACGATGTTTATTAAGAATCCACGTACCGGTACGATTGATGAGCCTGAAGCAAATCGAGGTGGCATCTCCTATATGTCACTGCTTGAGATTGTCGAGCTACATGGTGGATCATAGGTATTCCCAACCGGAGCTGACAGTAACAGCTCGAAGTCTTCGGGAGATAATACGATGCCATGGTAAGTACACTCTCTTAGGCTATGATGTGAGTGTCGATTGATTTTAGACGATTATTGGAACCCTCTGAGATTTGATTGGATCACAGGGAATACCAAGAGGCATCTCAACCTTCTTCTAGTCTCAGACTCCAACCAAAACTAAATGAATGTCTAAAATGCCTAATATTTGAAAGTGTTTGTAATGTTTTGAATTGGGTCTGTATAATGCATGTGATGTGTAGGGTTGATCCACTGAGCTTTCGAGCTCACTCCCACTTTATTTTTCAGGTACATCTGGACATAGAGTACGATAACGTACATTAGAAGACTCATAGTTTTAGTGGATGCCTCATTGGGGAGGTCGTCCGGGATAGGTGGTAATTGTCTAATTATTCTAGAATGATTTCTCTTGTATTTGTTTGAATTTAAATTCAGTTAAATGGATTCGTAAACACTATTTTGTTTTTAACATTTTCGATTTGATTTCACTTGTAAAGTGTTTTCCACTGCATTATGCATGACTTGTATTAAGGAACCTAGTGAATGTTTCGAGAATCTATTTTGATTCTTTTGTTTTGTATGAGAAATTTTCCAAACATTGACTTAAGAACAAAATGTTTATTAACTTGATTTGAAGAAAAAGTTTGGAACAGAATGAAATTTTTGAGTAGCATCTCGATTTTCATTGGACGACGATCCACACGTGAGATAGCACGTGAACGGAGGTCCGGTGAAAAATTGGGGTGTTACAAATATGGTATCAGAGCTCAGTATTATGATACACTGGGCTAGATGGAGTTCACCAGATGTGATTTTCACTGGAATGGGGATCTTATTGAATTTGATTTTCACTGAAAATGAATTTCATCGGATTTAATTTCACCGAAAAAAATGTATTTTCTTGAATATGATTTTTGAAAAAGGTATCACGGGTAGAGATCTAGGTAAGGGTGAAGTGATGCTAGAGTACCTGAGTCACTTACTACAGATGTGACTTGAATACGGAAGGGTGTTCCTGATAGTTGACTTCTTCTTGAGAAGGGTAACCCTGAAGGTTAGTGGCCTTTCTTGGAAAAATACCCCTGATGGTTTACCTTTGTAGTGGTCCTCATATGGTTGGTGCCTTCTTGAGAAAGAGTACCCCGATGGGTTGGCCCTATAGAGTTGTTCTTGAGGGTTGGTGCTAGTCTTAGAAGGTGCACTATCCTTGAGGGTTTGATCCCAACTTCAAAAAGATGTCCTTGAAGGTTGATCCCTACTTGGGAACAAGTCTGATTTGGAAACTATAGCATCACAAGAAATGCAATGGAGTTGAACACCATGACCATAGGTCTAAGGTAGAGATCGAGTGTTGTTTCAAAGGCACAGTGGATCATAAATAAATTAAAAAAACCATAGGTCTAGGTAGAGACCGAGTGTTGTTTCAAAGGCACAGTGGATCATAAATAAATTAAAAGACTTTAGGGCTAGGTTAGAGATTGATAATGTGTTTGAACGCACACTTGTTTGGTCAGGACCCGAGTTTGGGAGGAGCTTGTATCTCTAGTCTCTATGTAGGATGGGATGCATAGGGATTTGGGGGTACGGAGGAATCCTGGACTTAGAGAATGACATACCATGTTTAGTGAGTGATCAATTTCTTTGGCTGAACTTGTACGCACTATATTGTACTGGGATGGGGCGGTACGGTATGGTGGGGCTTGCGTTAGCCTTAGAACACGTCTGTGGGTGCTCTGTCGTGCTATGTTTAGCTAAAGGATCCAGTTAAATATGGTGGGACATTGTAGTCATGAATATCGAAACACTTGCGCCATTGTTTGGGTGTAATGTAATTCTCTGTGAAAGTCTGTGTGGAAGGGCGAGTGTGGGATGGAGCACACAGACTTGGAAGTGTAGATGAAAGCTTCGGGATTGCATTATGCTAGTATGTATTATCTGTTTGATTGTTGGATGACTGGTTGTGAGATATGTAGGTTGATAATTTAAGTATTATAACCCAAACTCTTGTACCTACAAATAGACAAGATGCTGCCAACTTAGACGCATAAACCCTTAGACAACTGAGATAAATCGAGAACTTAGAAACGATGCACCTAGAGTCACCCTAGCATGAGAAACGCAAAAGGGCATAGGTGGATAGGAAGTAGTGGTCAATAGGATAAGTTGTGGTAGCTAGAGACTTTAGTAATCCTAGAATTGATAATAGAGAGTTTTCAGAAAATGAGATTGGGGATTACTCTAGAACTTGTAGAACAAGTGGTGAGGACTTTGTAGTCATTAACATTACCACAGTTGTCGGTGCCTACTTAAGCATAAGTACAGTCACCAGTGCAACCAACTAGATAGAGCACTAGCCAGTATACATTTCCTGTTCGTTGTGACATACGTAGTCTTGTTCGAGGTATTATCAAATGTGGAGAGCAGAAGGAGATTTTTGTAAATTAACCATTTGATATATTCGAAGTAAATCCTCAGGCTAAGAGAACTTCTCCCTTTGTCTGAGTGAGCACATGTTTGAGCAGATACAAGCCAAACTTCCTGGAACATCCAATTCATCCTCTATCTTATGTCAGAGAGGAAAACATCTACTATATATGGTCTGTGGATGAAGAAAAAGTTTAGCTGATGTTGATATGGTGACTCAATGTATTGTTCCAGTAAGGGTTAATGATCAGTACTTAACAAATGTTCTCTTGAAGGTCAATGTCGAACGTGGTGGCTTAAATTCTTTGTTGTCAGTCGAACAATCTCCTTCTAATGCCTGGATCTTCAAGGTTCCAACTATCATTCTTGGAATGGATATTTCACACAGAAATTCTAGTCAGTATGATCTACTCTCTATTATCACAATAGTAAATTCTAGATAGTGACCGTTGATCTTTCGGTATAGGGCATCAGTAAGAACACAATCGCCTAAGGCTGAAATGATAGAATAGGATAATTAGATAAGTACCTATCTAAGCCATTTGTGCCAGAACCTTATTTCAGAAAGCTATAGTGGTTCACTAGGAGAATTGCCAGAATGCATAATGAATGAAGACGAAGATGCTGGAATAACATCAAGTTGATCCTAGGTGAGAGCATAAACTAGATTATGGGTAAGCTTCCACAATTCCATTATGGAAATGTCATAGATGTCACGTATGATGCCTAGGTTAGAATATTATAGCCCTTATACTAAATCACATCAAGGGTGGTGGACTGATCGCCCTTTTTAAGCGTCAATTCGAGGAGAAGACCATGTTCACAAATCTTCATACTAGAAAATAGGACATACATTATTCCAAAATAATCTATGATAGTTGAAGGTGTGATATCTTAAGAAAGACGATGGTTATTTGTACAGTTTAGCTTATCTATGTGAAAGACATGAAGAAATTTTAACCGCTCCATAGAAGATGTTGTCAGAGAAGAAATGAAATCACACCAGTAGCATTGCAAGACGATGAATCTAATGTGGGTGGAGAAAAACCATAATTATATTCATGGATAGGAAGAATATGATCTGACGGAACATGGAAGGATTCTCCAAGTAAAATTAGAGTAGCGTAGCGGAAGAGAAATGGATCATTGGAAAGACGAACCGCTAGACGACACTAATTAAATTGACACAAATTTCGAGGACAAAATTTTATTTAAGGGGGTAGGTTATAACACCCCGTAACCTTATGATCATGCCACATTGCGAATATGTATAAAATGAAATAAAATAGGAGATTGACAATCGATATTAGTTGAGAAAAGAAATAAAATAAAATATTAATACATATAATTTTATGGCAATGAATTGAGTAGATTACAAAATAAAATGATATTATTAATACACGAACTTATAATAAAGTTTACACATATAAAGTGAGTAGTATGTATATATCAAAGAGATTCATATATATATATATATATATATATATATATATATAATTTTATAAATTCATAATAAGGTTAAATGAATAATAGTTGTAAATTTATAAACTTATGATAGGGATTAAACAAATATCTATAGGAAAATGAGTACATATTTAATAGAACTAGTGACATGAATAATGTGAATTTAGAATAAATTGGTGCATGAAAATATTTATACATCTAATAGAAAAATTGAAATGAACAAGGAATATTGTAAACATATGATTATACGTATATAGCAAGATTTAATGTTATTAAAGATAAAATATACATATGTATATATAATCGGAAGTTAGGGAAACTGGTGGAAGATTTAGTTGGGGCGGTGTCTGTTGGCTTATGAAGGAAGATGAAGGTAGGAAAAGTCTGGCCGTTGGTGGTTGTTTCGACTCAAACTGATGCCCTGGAATGAAGAAGAAGATGAGGGGGAGTAATCGAGAAACAGAAAGAGGAGCGATGGAGAACAGAGCAACGTGCGTTGCTGCTATTGTGGTGACTACGGCCAGACAAACTCAAGAACAGGGAGTAGAAGGCAATCAAGAGGAAGAAGAGAACCAGCTCGGCTGGTTTTGCAGCCGCTGTTGCAATGAAGAAGGAGAACAGAGGAAGCAAGAATGCAGGTAGCTACTGCCATAACTCGAGGCGCAAATGAACAAACTGGCTGCTGCTACCTGAGCTGGTGTTGTTTTGTTGTCAAATGAAGAAGTTGCCAGTGATGGTTGATAGGACAGAAATAGAGCAACATGGTGTTGTTGCTGCATGTTGCTGTCGAACGAGAAGGAAATGGGAAGCCATGCTGCTCGGTGGACGAAAATAGAGGAGAAGAAGAAGAAGAGGAACAGAGCTTGGATGGTTCGTTGCTGTTGCAGGTTGCTGCTGCTGGTCGTTGCAGCTGTCGCCGCCGTTGCTACTGGGGGCTGATGGAGCGACGAAGACGAAGGAGATGGGAACTAGGAAGTGGCTGCCAGACTGAAATGGAGAAGGAGCAGGTCAATGCTCTGTTTTGGGAGGTGAGCTAGCCGAAGAGGAAGGAAAGAAAGAAGAACAGCAACGGGTTGGTTTTGGTAGTGCTGTTGGTTTGATTAGGTTGGTGAAGGTTGGTGAGCAGAAGAGATGGAGGGAAGTAAAACAGAGTTATAATACTCTCTTGTTGCTACCACTTCAGGTTACAGCAGCTGCTCGAGTTGTTATTGCAGAATTGTAAAACGCTGTTGTCGTTGCAGCTGGTGTTCTGCTGCTGCTGCCGTGGAATGGTGGGAAGCAGGAGATCTATGCTACTATGTTGACCATGTGTGTGCTGCTGCTGCTGCTCATGTTGCTGCTGTGGAATGGAGAAGAAGACGGAAACAGAAGAAACATGAAACAGAGCTTTATTGCCATTGCTACTGCTAGTCGTTGCAACCACTGCCAGATGGAAAAGAGAAAAAATGGCTGTTAGACGTTGCTGCAGTCCGGCCATAATGGAGAAGCAGTGCTGCTAATTGGAAAAACAAACAGAGGAGGAACTTGGTGTGTGTGCATGGGATTTAGGATCCGATTTGGGGGAGGTGTGAGTGTGTCTTGTTGATCCGAAATGAAGAAGAACAGATGTGAGGGTGTGAGTGACTGCAGTTATACGAAACAAGAACAAGGAATCAGGATTTAGTAGTAGCCGGCGGTGAAAGAGAAGCACACGAGGAGAAACACGATGAAGGATGATGGAGTGATTGGGATTCGTGGTTGCTGTCAGTCAAGCGTAGGTGTGACTTGGAGCTGTGAATGAGATGAGGGAAATTTCAACTACTGGTTGGTGAATTAGGAAGATAAGGGAGCTGTGTGGTCTGGGTGGTGCACAATTAAGGTGGCTGCTACGGTGTTGAGGTTGGAGTGAATAATAGAGAAGTGACAGTAATGAAGTGATGCATGGTGCATGTGTGTGACTGTCGTTACCACTAGGTGAAGGAGAGCATGAAGAATGAAAGTGAGTAACTATTGGTTTGTGCATAAAGGGGAAAACGTGAGCCGCGACGTACTTGGTTGAAGTTAAATGGTGTGCTTAGGGAGTTTGGTGCGTGGGAGTTGGTTGATTTTAGACGTGGTGTTGCTGGTGTTAGGTCGTGCATTATTAAAGAGGTTGTGTGTAAATTACTGTGTGGAGACGCATTATGTTGATGCGAGTTGTGAGGATTAGAATTTTAAGTACGTGCTGTCCATGAAGAATGAATAAAAGAAATGGAACACTGGATACATTCTGTTGAGCACGCAAAGAAGAAACAGTAGTAGCTATTGTTTCTGTGGTTTCTCACGTGGCGAAGGCGACGAACGGTATCGAGTTGCTGATACTAATCTGGAAAGGTACGTTCTAGATTTTAGAAAATATTGATATTTTGAAATGAAGCATTTCCCTTACTTTTAGACGCACAGAATGAAATTTAAGAATTATATATATATATAGAAATGCGAAGATTTAGCCCAATATTAGATATAACAATCTTATTTTAAGCGAAATAAGTTTTATTGAATATGACCTGATTAGAACCTAAATTGAGTGCAATGTCTTTTTATAAATTATCCAGTACTAAATAAATTATTAGCTTAGAAATCAATTATAAAAGTTTTAATTTCATATTAAGAAATTCTAAGAACTTAGGAATTGTTCTATCTTAACAATATGAAATTCTAGAATTTAGAATTAACTTGAGAATAGTCTAAGTTGATATTTGAACTTTAAAAATAATTTAGAAACTATTTAGGCTTAAGAAGGTCTTAGAGTAGGTTGAAGGGTATTAGAAATTAAAGAATCTGATAAATCGTTAAATTTCAGATTTGTACATTTTATAGCATGGAATTACCCGTAGGAAAGCAAGGAGCCCTGAAGATCGGCGAAATCATGTGGGCGTGACTCCCTTGCTCATATGTATTATATAGATTTAAGATTCAAAGCATTTGTATGAATAGTTCTAGGATTACTAGAATTTTGTTATGAAATTGATTGAACTTGTTTGGCGTTCTTGAATGATAGTGTGATGATTTATTTAAATTAGGCTTTGTTTATCTATGGCATGTATTAATAGGAAAACATATATTTAGGTTTTATTATTTACTTATATGAATAGCCTGCATTATTTGATTTATTTTCCATGATATGCGTGATAGTGGCATGATTGAAAATGGTTTGTAAAACTAAAATAAGACGATGATTTATTAAGAATCCACGTACCGGTACGATTGACGAGCTTGAAGCGGATCGAGGTGGCATCTCCTATATGTCACTGCTTGAGATTTTCAAGCTATATGGTGGATCATAGGTATTCCCAACCGGACCTGACTGTGACAGCTCGAAGTCTTCGGGAGATAATACGATGTCATGGTAAGTACACTCTCTTAGGCTATGATGTGAGTGTCGATTGATTTTAGATGATTATTGGAACCCTCTGAGATTTGATTGGATCACAAGGAACACCGAGAGGCATCTCAACCCTCTTCCGATTTTAGACTCCAACCAAAACTAAATGAATGTCTGAAACGCCTAATATTTGAAAGTGCTTGTAATGTTTTGAATTGGGTCTATATAATGCATGTGATGTGTAGGATCGAATCCACTGAGCTTTCGAGCTCACTCTCACTTTATTTTTCAGGTACATTTGGACATAGAGTACGATAACGTACATTAGAAGACTCACAGTTTCTGTGGATGCCTCATTGGGGAGGTCATCTAAGATAGGTGGTAATTGTCTAATTATTCTAGAATGATTTCTCTTGTATTTATTTGAATTTAAATTCAGTTAAATGGATTCGTAAGCACTATTTTGTTTTTAACATTTTCGGTTTGATTTCACTTGTAAAGTGTTTTCCACTACATTATGCATGACTTGTATTAAGGAATCTGGTGAATGTTTCGAGAATGTATTTTGATTCTTTTGTTTTGTATGAGAAATTTTCCAGACATTGACTTAAGAACAAAATGTTTATTAACTTGATTTGAAGAAAAAGTTTTGAACAAAACAAAATTTTTAAGTAGCATCTCGATTTTCATTGGATGACGATCCACACGTGAGATAGCACGTGAACAGAGGTCCGGTCGAAAATTGGGGTGTTACATCGTAATAACCCAAAATTTTGTCAAATAATTAAAGATAAATAAGTTTAAGGAAATTAAATGAAATAAATCAAGTGAAAATAATTTTGAAGATTTTAAGACATCTTTGGGTACAAATTATGGGTTAGAAAATGAAAAATAATATAAAATATTTAGATGTAAAATAAAATAGGCAAATAAAACCTTAATTTGATGTTTAAATGAAAATGTCAAATTAAAAGAGTTGCTTAAGAAATAAAGAATAAATAAAAAAAAAGAAATGAAGTATACATACATATATGGGTTAATATGTGACTGAATAAGGTGTGTATTAACATAATAAATGTTAATACTACATATTATAGGAATATATACATAAAAAAATTTATATAATTAAATAAAAATGTAGTATACGAGTATTTATTAAAATTAAATAAAACATTATGTGAATATCAATTTATAATTACATAAATTATTATTTGAAAATGAAATATGAAATAAATAAAAATACATGAAAATGAAAAATGTAGATTATTTAATTATTGGCGTTAAAAATATTAAAGAAATAGAAAACATATCTAATAAATGCAATATTAAATAATTAGAAAGGAAAAAATGTTATTAAGACCATAAAATAGAAGGGAATATACAAGAAAATCAAGTTTTCATCAATTAGGAAGTGTCTAATTAGCAATTTTCAGATAATAGCAACCTTAAAAATCAAATTTGGTAATTAGAAACTACATCCAACGGCCAGGATCGAATAATCTTCACGATCTACAATCCAACGACCCAAAGCAAGAGCACACTGAACGCCCTGGAACACCGGATCACACCAGATCGGACAGTCTGAAATCAACACGTTCGATCCAACGACCCACATTTGAGATATCTCTGATCAATCGTGAACCAATACGTAACTCAAGGTCCATCAAACGGTCCAGGTCGAGGTGCTCTGAGATGATCGTGAACGAGTATTGCGATCGAGGAAATCGAACGGGCAGAAACGATCAAGTACGATCGGGCGATCAGAACGAGTTTCGTTCATCGCGAAAGGTGTGTCTCGAAGACGATTCGAGCATCCAGATCAAACTCATAATTCAAAAATCGGGAACCAACATCGCACTCGAGGAAATTCGACGAAACGATGACAATTGATCAGGAATCTGTGCAGCACTTGAGGATGATCTGACTGACCAGATGCAACCCGCCGATCTGAGATACAAATGCGTGATTTGAGGATGATCTAATGGTCCTGATCCGAGGCTCCAAAAATAATAAACAAAAAATCCAAAAAAGATCTGATTAAATACTTTAAAAATTCAAAAAATCAGTTTCTAAATTCTCAAAAATTTTCAAAAAATTACTTGCTAATCTCCTATGCTTGGAGGGCACGAAAATTTGAAGAATTGGCAAGTTTCCCACAAGATGACACCCCAAACTTACCATTCTCCACTCTTTTGAACTCTATACAAACACCCCCCATGCTCACAATTCATCTCATCCCAAGAAACAAGAGTTGAATTGTCATCTTGTTCTCTAAGCCATCTTCTTGGCAATCCCCTTAGTTCTTGAGTGTTATTGAGTGTTTGGAAGCCTTGAAGTAACGGAACTCGGTCGGATTTCAGAGGTTTTTAAGGTGGAAGTGACTTCCAACTTCTTCTTTATTTTAATTTGAATAAGTCTTGCATGTGTGATGATGTTTTGAAGATGATTTATTGAATATATGTTTTAATATGCAAGCTTTATTTATTTGATGTGCCATGAATATACATGTTATGCATGTTTAGAAATTAAGAATATTGGTGCATGTTATACATGAATTGTGCCATGAATAAATATTTAATGATTTATGTTTTGTATATGTTTGATCGATGGTTTAATCCGATATTATGTGTTTTATCACAAAGAAAAAAGTAAATAATGATTCAATCCACGTATCGGCACGATGATGGACTACATAGTGTCATCCTGTGTGTTCCACCCCCCGACCCGGCTTGCCGGTTTACCATTGACGATTTTGAACTAGGTTTCCAAGAGTGATCCCACTTCATAGATATTAGGGTTTGAGTTTTCGTTTGTCATTCTCTCTCCCTACGATGTGGAACACATAGATTAAACTCTTTTGGTCCGAATGTCAACCATAAACAAGAAATTTGTTTGAATCGTCTAATGTACAAAAATGTTTGATATGCTTGGTTTGTTTGAATTGAAATAATGATTTAGATGTTTAGAAAGATCTATTGGGCTATGTGTTCACCCCTTCCTTCTATTTTTCAGGTAATTGATTTACATGAAGACCATGAAAATTAGTTAGGTTCTTTATTTAAAAAGTTTTTATTTTCTATGTAAGGGCATGTTGCCTAAGTTTTAAGACTTCCGCTGTAATAATTTCTTTTTTAATCAAATTATGTATTCAATTTTATTTGATTAATTGAGTTTATAAATTTCAGTTATTTCTTTTATTATTACCTTATTAAATTCCTAAATTTAATTCATGTATTGTTAAATATGATCAAAGCATGAAATAATTAAAATAGAAAGAACGTCAAGTGCGTGTCACTTGTAAAGTCACACTGGCCCGGCCTGCCGTTTGGTTTAACCCACCATTAAGAGAATGGTGGTCGTGTCCAATGCTTAAAGATATGAGGGTTGGGGTGTTACAAAGATGGTATCAGAGCTTAGCTTTTAGATATGCTGGGCTAGAATTAGAAAGTCAATTATTAGTTGTTTGACGAGAATTAGAAACCCAAATTAGGGCTTCACATTAAATTAAAATTTTAGTGCCCTACCTTCTATTTTTGAAAACTGTTTTAAAAAGTGTTTTCAAAAAGGAAAAATATATTTTGAAATGTTTTTTTTGGATACAAAGACTACAAGTTGAACTGATAGTGGGTAGGCCTTGTCCCGAGTAAAGCTAAACATTAAAAGGGAGGTGGGTTATCCCGCCCTAGAAAGCGTGGTTGCTAAGCAGACCTTGGTCTCGCCGCTCAATTTGGAGGTTGTCCCACCAGCTCATATGAGTAGTCAGAGTTGAAGAACACTCTTATCTTCTATAAAAGAAAACTAGAAGTTGGAAAATTAGGGCAAGAAAGTGAATAGAAGTCGAAAAGATGCCAAATGTGGTATCTTGACTAGACAGAGGTTGCGAGTCAACCAGATTGAACTCTAGGTCCAGAGAAAGACCCTAGGTAGGAACGTGGTGTAGCCACGGGTCGCACAGTTGATCAAAAACATAAATCTCTAGGGCATAGGCTAGAGACGAGAACTTGTGTGAAAACAGAAAATTGTTTGATCAGGACACGAGACTGGGAAACTTCTGTATCTTTCGATTTCTATGTAGTATGGGATGCATAGGAATTCAGGGGTATGGAGGAAGCTTGGACTTGGAGAATGATGGACCACGTGTGGTGAATGATCGGTAACTCTGGTAGAACAGGTTTCTCTATGCTTGCTGGTATGGGACGGTGGAGTAAAGTGGGCTCGGAAACCTTAGTTATCAAGACATTTGCGAAACTGTTTGGGTGTGACTTTGTTCTAAGTGAAAGCCTAAGTGGAAGGGGTAGAGTGGTATGGGACACTTGAACCTGAAAGCTTAGGTGAAAGCTTGAGACCTTGCTGTGCTAGCGTGATTGTGTGATTGTGTGGTATGCATGCTATAATGTTTATTTGCTTTGAGACCAAATCCTGTACCCATGCATGAAAAGAACCTAGAAGAAAAACTTTTAGGCCACTGAACAAATCGAGAACCTAGAAACATGAATCTAGAGTCATGGTAGTATGAACGAAACGAAAACTTGAGGAAACGAATACAACATATGATGTAGAAAAGAGGACCATTTCTCAAGTCTGGAAAAACAATTAGTATCTCGAGGATGAGAAAAGATGGGTGAGTACCCTAAATGAATGTCCTATTTGAAACTGTTATGATAGGATACTAAAGTGGCTTTGGCTTGTAGATAATGGAAGGAATCCAAGAAAACACTAATACACCTGATCAAAGTAACCAAGGGGTAGATGTGGCAACAACTTCCGTCCTATAATAGCAGAAATCACTCAACAGGTGGTCGAGTAAAAGATGAGGACTCTACAATCATAGTCTAAGGTTTAGAATGAACTAAGAATGGGAACTAATGAACTAGTCATTCCTCTAAGACTAACCATGCCCAAAGGAACGACAATTGAGATTAATTCAATCAAAAAGGATATCCACTTCAAACAATCCGTAAGGAATAAAAACAAGAAACTACAAAATGATCAAAAGACGGGAAAGGAAGGCAAGAAACAGAAACAAACTCACCAAATTGAAAAAGAACCAAAGAAGTAGGCTAAGAAACAAGGGTTGTGCTATGTATGTAGACAAAGGGGTCATTTTGCCAAAAATTGTCCAACTGCACCTCTTCGGGCTCCTCAGCCTCATGATGGTGAGAACCAAGCTAGAATGTTGGTTGTTGAAGTTCAAGAAGATCAAGACCCCCAGTAGAATATGAATAGTAGTAGGGAGACCTTTAGATTGCTATATTTTAACATTTATGAATTTTAAGTTGAAATAAGGTTTTGTACCAATTATCTCTATTAATGAAATTTTTCCCTTAAGAACTCTTGTCGTTACATTTTGAATATCCAAACAATGGAAAGTATGGGAATAGAAAGTGTGAGTAGTAACCCTAGAACCTGTTGTATGGCGGGAAGTGACAAAGAAACTTTTACCCTAAGATAAATTGAGAACTTGGGGATAAGTATGACCCTAAATGAAAGACAAGCCTATCTCTATAGCAAGTCTTGCCATCAAACCTATTGCATCAAATCAGGGATGAACAAAAGGCAAGACAAATGACTCACAAGCTTAATAGAGGAAATTGAATAGGACAGGCATACTAACTTCAAGTTAGATGCTGAGAATACCCTAAGATTTGAAAGGATCTGTATACCTTAGAATGGATAGAGTTAGCAGATCACCCAATAGTGAAGGATAAGTATTCCCTACCAAAGTAACCCATTCGATCATTTGGAGAAGCCACCATTACTTAAGAACCAATCTAAGGTTAGAAAATCAACAGCTAAGAATCAGGGAGTCTGTTATGTATGAAACGACCTATTGGGGAACATATAAGAATACAATGAGCCAAACGGTTAGACATCGTGTTGATTAGGAGACACAACTTATGAAACACAGTCTTGCTAAATTTAGCAAACAATAGCTAAATTCCTTAACCATATAGCTTCAAAAACACCAAAGCCTGTCACCAAGATAGTTACAAAGACTCAAGCCCTTAGACATATCAAATTAGTAAAAACCAAACCATTTACCAGAAATACCTAACAAAATGACACACGAATAAATGTATAAAAATTTTGAAGACGAAATTTTTTTAAGGAGGGTAGGTTGTAATAACCCAAAATTTTGTCAAATAATTAAAGGTAAATAAGTTTAAGGAAATTAAATGAAATAAGTCATGTGAATAATTTTGAAGATTTTAAGACATCTTTGGGTGCAAATTATGGGTTAGAAAATGAAAAATAATATAAAATATTTAGATGTAAAATAAAATAGGCAATAAAACCTTAATTTGATATTTAAATGAAAATGTCAAATTAAAAGAGTTGCTTAAGAAATAAAGAATAGAAAAAAAAAAGAAATAAAGTATACATACACATATAGGTTAATATGTGTATAAATAAGGTGTGTGTTAACATAATAAATGTTAATACTACATATTATAGGAATATGTACATAGAAAAAATTTATATAATTAAATAAAATTGTAGTATACGAGTATTTATTAAAATTAAATAAAACATTATGTGAATATCAATTTATAATTACATAAATTATTATCTGAAAATGAAATATGAAATAAATAAAAATATGTGAAAATAAAAAATGTAAATTATTTAATTATTGACATTAAAATATTAAAGAAATAGAAAAAATATCTAATAAATACAATATTAAATAATTAGAAAGGGAAAAATGTTAGTAAGACCATAAAATAGAAGAGAATATACAAGAAAATCAAGTTTTCATCAATTAGGAAGTGTCTAATTAGAAATTTTCGAATAATAGCAACCTTAAAAATCAAATTTGGTAATTAGAAACTACATCCAACGGCCAGGATCGAATAATCTTCACGATCTGCAATCCAACGGCCTAGATCAAGAGCGCACCAAACGCCCTGGAACACCGGATCACACCAGATCGGACGGTCTGAAATCAACACGTTCGATCCAACGGCCCACATTTGAGATATCTCTGATCAATCGCGAACCAATACGTCACTCAAGGTCCATCAAACAGTCTAGATCAAGGCGCTCTGAAATGATCGCGAATGAGTATTGCGATCGAGGAAATCGGACGGGCATAAACGATCAAGGACGATCGGACGATCAGAACGAGTTTTGTTCATCGCGAAAGGCTTGCCTCGAGGACGATCCGAGCGTCCAGATCAAACTAGTAATTTGAAAATTGCGAGCCAACACCGCGCTCGAGGAAATTTGACGGAACGATGACAATTGATTAGGAATCTGTGTGGCACTTGAGGATGATCTAACCGACCAGATGCAACCGCCGATTTGAGATACGAATGCGTGATTTGAGGATGATCTAATGGTCCTGATCCGAGGCTCCAAAAATAATAAATGAAAAATCCAAAAAAGATCTGATTAAATACTTTAAAAACTCAAAAAATCAGTTTCTAAATTCCCAAAAATTTTCAAAAAATTACTTGCTAATCTCCTATGCTTGGGGGGCACGAAAATTTGAAGAATTGGCAAGTTTTCCACAAGATGACACCCCAAACTTGCCATTCTCCACTCTTTTGAACTCTATATAAACACCCCCCATGCTCACAATTCATCTCATCCCGAAAAACAAGAGTTGAATTGTCATCTTGTTCTCTAAGCCTTATTCTTGGCAATCCCCTTAGTTCTTGAGTGTTCTTGAGAGTTCTTGAGTGTTTGGAAGCCTTGAAGTAACGAAACTCTGTCAGATTTCAGAGGTTTTTAAGGTGGAAGTGACTTTTAACTTCTACTTCTTTATTTTAATTTGAATAAGTCTTGCATGTGTGATGATGTTTTGAAGATGATTGATTGAATATATGTTTTAATATGCAAGCTTTATTTATTTGATGTACCATGAATATACATGTTATGCATGTTTAGAAATTAAGAATATTGGTGCATGTTATACATGAATTGTGCCATGAATAAATATTTAATGATTCATGTTTTATATATGTTGCATCGATGGTTTAATCCACGTACCGGCGCAATGATGGACTGCATAGTGTCATCGTGTGTGTCCCCCCCCC
>JAJIYU010005195.1:0-22792 GCA_030144865.1 Tinospora cordifolia
TCTCTCTCTCTCTCTCTCTCTCTCTCTCTCTCTGCGTTTCTCTTCCTTGGTCGGTACCGTTGCATTCCGAGGTTTCTGTTCCTAATTGGAGGTGTGGTTGTCGGTGGTGATGTCGTGGTTGAGATCCGCAGTGAACAAAGCCGTCGAGGTCGGCGGCAAGAACAATCTCACGCGTACCGTTCGTAGCTACGCCGACTCCGTTGTTCAACATGCCGGTCACGCGGTGGCCGAGGGAGCCAAGATTCTCCAGGATCGCATGGTATTCGTAAGCCTTCACTTTCTGCGCTCTTTCTTTCTCTTTCTCTTTCTTTATTTTATTTTACATTTTCTTGTTCAATTTCTTTTGGTTCTTTTAGGGTTGTTTTAGGTGCCGGCGTGGGTTTTTTAATGGTAATTAGTGAGTTTTGCGACTCGGTTCAGCATTTGTTGGACTGAAGAAAATAGTTTGAGGATAGGAAACCTATTTACTAAGTTGCATTGTTTGGTTTAGTTGATATTTTATATTTCCACGCGCATACGGTAGATCGGACGGGGTGATTGTGCCTTTTATGTTGGATATTTTTGCAATTGAGTTCTTAATTTTGAAGATGGTTTGAAATTTTTCGTAGTTTATGTCTGTTATGCACTGGGCTGCAATTTTATGGAAAATTTTTGGTTTTTTTTTACTTTTTTTTTGGAAGGTGGCAGTACCTTTCTCATAGGAATACTTCTATATGTAAAGACTTCTGTGTTTCTTTATTAAGGATCTCTTATATTGTGGATAAAAAGATGAATGATAGAAAAGGAGGGAATAAAGAACAGAAGAATTGCATGCTAGTAGCTTAGAAAGGAAATAATATCATATCTGTATCGTGATTTTGATTGATCACTAGTTCATCAAGCTGGAGGCTGACTGCACGTTGTACCTTAAAAATGCTGTCATAAACATTTGCTTTTGTTCTTATTGAACAGAAATTATCAGTACAAGGGAGCATAACACGAAAGGACTAAAATACAACAAAAAAAGACATTACCCTTTGAATGCAAATGGGAAAGGAAGATGCTGCAGATCCTTAGAGATATTATTAAAATAATATTACACAAAAATAATGTGCTGGATGAGTCATAATCAATTTGATTCTTTATCTTTTCTCTAATTCTCTTTATCAGCTTCGGGAACTTACGTAAGGGTTACAGTCAATATTCAACCGACGAACATCTGGTTGGTTGAGTGGGCTCAGGGCGCTCACCTTAGGAAATGAGGTTACAAGTTTGACACTCCCCTAGCATTGGCTACTGAGGGTGTATGTGTATCTTCCTTGAGAGGCTAGCGGCTTTAGGGATTAGTCTCGGGTTAATGCCCATATACCTGGGTTATACAATATTTTGGTAATGCATTTTTCAAGCAAAAAAAAAAGGACAGGTCAATTTGATTTTTCAGTGGGTAATGTTGGAATTATATAAGACAATTTTAATCTTAGGATCAGCTTATTATTTCATTATTATAATTATTTTTGTTTTAACTCGCTGTAATTATGAATTTCTCCACCCTGCTGGCATACTCAAGGTTTTCCTCTTGGTGTTGATTGGCTCCCCATTCAACGCTCAATATGGTGTTGAGGCAAAATGTTTATGAAATGTTTTCTAATTTTTTTTCTTCTAAGTAGCATTTTGTTTTATTCATTTGATATGTGGCTCAAACTATCATTTATTCTAATGACATCTCAATTTTTCTCGTTTACACACGGTAGTCACTATCAGTATCAGTGCAAGTTGATTCACTAGATTATCCATTTAACCTATACAGCTACATGGAATTCATAAATTACATTTTCGAGTTTGGCCAATAGGGGATGGGGGAGATATGGAAAATAATGTCAGCTCTCTTACTATCACTTCTATAATATTGTAGGTGGGTCGCAATTTTAAAAGTTTTAAGCATACTGTGAGAAGATTGGAAGAAGTTTCGATTTCTTGTAGGGGAGAAGAGAGAATTCAGTTGCTGAGAAGATGGTTGGTTGCATTGAAAGAAGTTGAAAGATTGTCAGCAAATTCTTCAGATGATAAGGAACAAGTTCTTGAACAAACCCCTGGTTCAAATGAGTCCAGTGAATCTCCAAGGAGGCCATCTTTGGTGAATAATCCGACTTTCTTCTCATTTCCAGGCATTTTTATTGCTTTGTTTCCTCTTGTCTTGTACTGCTACTGTGGTAGATATAGCTTCATTTATCATGCACAAGCCTGATCAGTTTGTGGTGGTGCACATGCCTATATGGTTTTGCAATTGTATCAAATGCATCTTCTAGCTCTGATATTATCATAACTTTTTAATAAGAGTATTTTTTAAAAGAATGTTTGACAAGTAAAGGAAATCAATAGAAAAAATATAAGTGGTACTCAAAAATGGGCAAACTACAAAGGTATCAAATTCATGAGTCTAAACTAAACTTTGGGTGAGTAATAGGTGATTAATTAGGAGTTGATGGCTTGAGACTGTTGTGTTGTGAAATTAATTTGGATTTATGATGAGGAGGTCAGCCATAAAAGTTGTTGACTTTTTGAGGAGACGGATAGAGAGAGGCAAAAAGAAAAAAAAAAAAAGCCTTTACATGATTTTAATCAATTTTAATAAAACTTAAGGATAAATTGCCTGTGAACCAAATATGGTTGGTTTTACAAGAAAAAGGAGCATGAATGGTTATTGACTTGCCAAATGATATATGGTAACAGTCATAATCACAATGGGAAAAATTGTTGAGTTCTCAGTTTCAAATAGCTTCATTTCAAGGATAATCCTCAAGTCTGAATCTGTTTGCAGTGTCATAAATTTATTTAGTCGGTTGAATAAACATAATTAAGATGATATCTTATGGAACCTCTTATTTGTTAATGATATTGTGCTTGTGTTTTTATTTATTTTTTATATTTTTTTAATAGGCAACGAAAACTAATTCAAGTGTCAATTTTAGTCTGGATGTTTGATCTTTAAAAGCTTTAGGATTTAGCGATGTCAAGATTAGTATTTATTTAATGAAAACTAAAAGAACACTAAAAATTGGAAGCCAAGAAATACTAATGAGTGAAAAAAAAAAGTATTTAGGTTTAGTAATTCTTAATAAAGGGGTCGATTTAACACTTCATAGAGTGGACTAGAGGAAGTAGATTCATGTGGTAACTCCATGTAGTTTGGGAAAAGGCTTATTGAGTTGGTAATTCATCAAGGAGGAATAAGTGATGATGTTGATCATATAACTAAATTAGGTTAATTTAAGTGAAGATGTGCTTTTTGAAATATTGTATGCTCGATCTTTCTCTATAAAATTTTTGAAAAACTTGTATAAGATTATGACCATTATTAGGACTGTTATTAATTTTTTGAAATATGTTGGAGCAATAAAATAATTATAAATTAAATGTAACATACACATGAATTTAAGATGAATATGTGGTGAAATTATAAAAATAAAATTAGAAAGGACATAATCAAGATATGGTAGTAGTTGCCCTAATTGTTAGTCATAAAATCAAAGGCTATAGACGTAAAACAGAGACCAATTCAATGTACTACTTAGGAAAATCGATATACTCATAATTAATAGTGACTTGAAAAAAAAAAAAAAGAGGAGGGCTGGAAGCCTGAAATTGATTTTTTTTTTTATTTTACTTAAGACTCTAAACACATAGAACAAAGACCATTAGATGTTCTTGTTAACAAGCGACATACTGACGATTAACAACAAAGGTAGAAAAGTGATGTACCAACTATTTAAAGTAACAATAGAAAAAAAGAAGAGGGCTGGAATTATTTTGTTTTTTTTGGTTTTGTTTTTTCTAAAGACTCTAAACACATGGTACAAAAATAATTAGATGTACTTGTTAGAAAAGCAACATATTGATTTTTAACAGTAATATTGACATAGATAATTAAAAAAGATCCAGTTACTTGTGATGTAACTGAAGTTTTGGCTTTTGAAAAAGCAGAGGGGAGAAAGTAAGTTTTTCGTAGTTAACTTGATGTAGTTGAGAAAATGCATTATTGAGTGCATAGAGAGTTAGGTCTAGAACCATCTTGTATTGGTCTTTGGTCTTAGAACATTTGTAGAAATTGACAACAACATTTGTTTGTTTTAATTTTGAACTTTTAGTATTTATTACTCATACGTGTAGTGTTACTTAGTTTATATGCACACTTTTTTGTAAATAAAGAGACACAAAAATATATTATTTGGATGATAAATTAATAATATGCAACATAAATAAAATCTAATCATAAAACAAATAATGAAACAAACTATAAGTGCAACTAGGGGAAATAATATAGTACATACAACAAGTAATAAACTTGAAAAGCCTCAAGGTCGAACCATAAGGATTGAGATGAGTTTTTAAAGCTAATGTTTGCTATATGTGATAAAACAAGAAAATTAAGAAAGAAATGAAATAATGATAATCTTTTGATCATATAGGAACAACAATTAGATGGAAAAGTTAGGGCATTAGAGTAGGCCCAATCTGTTCCTCTCTTAGTTCTTCTTGTGTAAAATAATTAGGGATAGAAATAACTAAAAAGTTTTTTCACCCAACGTAATGAACCTTTAAGCCTAAATATGTCAAAAAATAATATTCTCCCAAAAGAGGTATTTAAATGGAAATCAAGGTAAAACTAAAGTTCTAATATGTATGAATTCAAAGTGTAAATTCTAAATAAGTGAAATACATGATATGACACATTAAAGAAAACTACAAAAAGTCACATTAAGATAAAAATGAAATTCTTCAATCTTTCATTGGATTTTGTGAGATCAACTATACAAAATACGTGATATAATGTATGAAGTTTAATACAAAATACATGATATAATGTATGAAGTTTAATACAAAATTTAACAAAAGTATGAGATAACACATGTCAAGTAAAATATAATACAAGTGTTATCCAAGAATTCTCAAGAGAAGAGTGGAGAGGGTTTCCTCTTAGCCCCCAATAAAAGACTTAGCTTTTATGAACTTGAAGGCTAAAGAATAACAAAAATAAAAGAAATGAAGAATGAAAAAATGAGAAGTAGGAAGAGCTTCAATGTGATTAAGAGAAAAATGAAAAATGAGATGCTCCTCAAGTGTGGATTCGAGGGGTTTATACAAATGTTCCAAGAACATGATGGACCGAAGGGAGATGGTCTAAAAGTGATGTGGATGAATGGTACAAATAGCTCATGGCCTACTTACTCTTCTTATGTAAGATGGTGAAAAATTCAAATAAAGGGTAATATATGACTATGCATAGTAAAAACATGGAAAAAAGTGACCTATGTTAAATGAAGGAGAATGGTGGTGTATAAGACAGAGTTTTTCTAATGGTGATTATGTGAAAAAAAAGAGAAACAAGATAAGTTAGGACTAAGGAAAAGGAGAAAATATAGCATGTGGGTTGTTGGGAAGACTACTTGAGTAATTACTATCAACTTTGATTTTTTTCATAAATTTAAACTTATCCATTAGATTATTTTCAAGATCTTCAACAAGGAAATGGTAGATGATGAAGATGTCTTCATGTGTATTGAGATTCTTCCAACTTCCATCTTGACCATTGATGCTTCTCAAGATTTGCAAGATCTTTACTTTAATGTTAGATGAATGAGACAACGCCATGTGTTATGAATCTAAGTAGGTTGAGGTTTTGGCAAAATTGATGATCTCGAGGCTCCTAATATCACATGCTGCATTGTTGTTAATTTCTCATTATATCTATATTTCTTACAATTAAAATAATGGCGCGTAATGAGTAATTAATAATAATCAATTTATATAATGCATGTGATTAACTTATTTGAAAATATATGAATTTAAATAAAAAGAAGTTAAATATATTTTATAATTAATTACTAAATAATGAGCTTTAAAACATGATGATGCTCAATTATAAGATAATAAATTTAATGTCAAAATGAGCATTATCATGTAAGCTTGTAGTTTATTGTTTAAAGTCGCCACATATTTAGATAAGATAGTTTTCTTTGATACCATCATACTTAATGCAAGAACTTGCTATTTATAACATGTTGAGCACAGGTTGAGCTGATGCTACAATATATATATATATATATATATTTGAGCTATGCATTAGGTCTAATTAAATACAAACCAATGTTTCTTTGGCTAAGATCAATGAGGAGTTAGCCTGATGAGCTAATATCATTGAGATACAGGTGCTAACTACCAAAAAAAAAAAAAAAATTACATATTGAGTTTGTTGAAATTGCAGATGGGCCACTTTATTAGATATTTAGATTACTATTAATCGCAAAGCTATAGCTTGCACGGAGAGGCTCCAACAAGGTATATTATAATTAAAATTACACATCCTACTCTCATGCATATACAAGGACAGATTTAAAAAGACTAAAAACTAAATTTATAAATGGAGAAAATGCAAATGCTTGCTAAGAGGCTTGAACTCAAGATCTCTATAATCTTGAGTCAATTAATTTATACATTTGAGGGTTATTACTATCATCACGTGAGAGTACTTCGGAACAAATACTTACCATATGGATACTTTTTATTTTATTTTTCATGTATGCAATTTGACTTTCTTTCCTACTTTGTTTTATTATGAAGCTTAATGCTTTGATTTCCTGATATGCGTTTTCATTAAATGATGATTCAGTTAACTGTTTTTATTTTTATTTTAATATTTTGTGTCATTACTTGTTCCGTTATTTTTATTCTGATATAGCTCTTCAATGATTGAATGCTCTCTCTCTCTCTCTCTCTTTCTCTCTGCTCATTTGCTTTCTTTTAAATTTTTTTTTTAAATGTTTATTTTATGAACAGGTTCTATATTATGATTCTGATCTTGGGGGTGAACCATTGAACTTTCGCGATGTGTTTCTTCACAGTCAAGCTCTTGAAGGCTTAACATTGTCTATGGTGAGTTGATCGACACTAATAATGTATCAGCTAGGTCAAATGTTGGATTAAGTATATGCTCAGCTCCTTGTTGGATTGAAAGGTTTTGCTGCTCATGGGAAGTTGTTTGATATGAGGTGGAAAAGAAATTTCTGCCCAAATTCTAGTTAAATGACATGCAAAAGCTAGTCTATGAGGAGTTAAATGGTCAGAACCACATACTTTGCTTAATTAATTTTGCTTGAAATAACTGCAATAAAAATCTATAGAATGGAACTTTGAAGAAAGTGTGGTTCACGATTTGGAACTTTGGAAGAAATGATAAGGTTGTGAAGAATAGAAAAAACTGTAAATATTTACAGAAACGATAATGACACTGAAACTAAATTTTGAATGCTCTAAATATATTTCAAAGTTTTGGATAATTTCAAGATAAGGAGGGCTTTACTTTTATGTTATGATTTGTGACTTGGAACAGCTTTGCCAAAGCAAAACACTGCTTAATCTTTGTTACATTATTATTTTTTTATGCGATTCAGATTCTTGAAGCTCCAAATGAGGAAGAGGTTTCTCTGCTTTTGGAGATTTTTGGGTGAGTCTATCAACCCTCTTTTTTTTTTTTTTTTTCAAATATTTGCATTTCAATTTTGGAAGGACAGGGCTTGGGCAATGATTGAGGTTGTTCCATTGTGATTTGGAGGTCTTGGACTTGACATTGACAAGTTCTTAAACGTAGAGGGAAGGGCACAATGTCCCTTCCCTGGACTTGGCAATGGTGGGACTGCGGGAGCATCGTGGATTGTATTTGCTATTTTTGCTACATTTTAGTATTGATCCATCACTTTATACAGTAGAGTGGGGTTGAGTTGAGTTCGGAATCAGATCTAGATTGCTGAGATATTTTTAGAATGAGGCTGCAGGTAAGGAAAACGAAGTCTATAGTTTTTTACCTCTTAATGATGCTTTAATAGATCTTAAGGCTTTATGTAAAAGAAAGAGAAAAAAAAAAAGAAAAAAGAAAAGTGGAGCACTCTGTAGGGATAAGAATCTTGTTTAATCAGTGTTATAATTATACTTTTATATAGTGGAGCCTAGCCTGTAATTTCTGTGTTGGATGGATATGGCTGGTATTCGTCTATGGCAGTGTTGTCAAGGCGGTAAGGCTGTTTAAGACGATAAGCCTCCATAAGGCGAGGCAAGGCCTAGGCGGTCCTTAAAATAATTATTCAAAAGTCTCTAAATAATTATTTATTTATTTATTGGTCCCTCACTCAATATATATATTCCTGAAGAATTGTTTAATACTTTTTTATAATTTTATTTATTTATAATTTATATTTAATTAAGTAATGATATATAAATTATAAAATTATAGATAATGACAGATTAGATGATACATTATGATAAACTCGTGATCATCATAAGTTCACATAGTTCATATTGATAACATTCTAAAAAGAAGAGCTAATTGCTCTCTCTCTCTCTCTCTCTCTCTCTCTCTTGGAGAGACGCAGAGAGAGGAGATACGTAGAGAGAGAATGAAAGATGCACAAAGAGAGACAGAATAGAGACATAGATAGAGAGAGAGAAGAGAGACGCAGAAAGATAGAGAGAAAGGAAGCAGAAAAAGAGGGAGGGACGCAAAAAGAGAGAGAGGGAGAGATGCAAAAAGAGAGAGAGGCTAAAGGAGAGAGCCGAGAGAAAGGGAGAGAGATGCACAGTGAAATGGATAGACTCGCTGAAGTTGCTCACCAAAGAAAACGTTGGAGTTGATCGCCGGAGTGTCGGAGATGATCGTCAGAGCTGGTTTGAGTCATTTGACTTGGAGAGGTTTGAACATGAAGTTATTCGATTTAGGTTAAAATTTAAAAAAAAAATAATTAATTAAAGTTCCTATTTTTTAAAATTTATAGAGAAGCCCCTCCAACACCTAGGCGGTGGGCTAGGCGTTGAGGGGGCCTGGATGCCTAGGCGGGGCCTTGACAACACTGGTCTATGGAGTAAGGGATTTCTAACTCGTCTCTGTTCCTTGCTGCTACCTTATCCATGTTGCTATTTATTTGAACTTTTATTTTGTTCAATGTTTATGCAGGCTTTGCCTTAATGGTGGACAAGAGGTTCATAATGCAATAATAAGTAGCGTACAAGATTTGGCAAATGCTTTCTCGAGCTACCAAGATGAAGTATTGGTAAGGGATACATACAATTAGTAGTTCATCTAATATTGTCAAAACTGAGAATTTTTTTTTTCCTGACCTTTTTAACATGTGATGCCAGTATTGTGATAATGATACTCTATTCCTAGTGCTAACTGGAGAAGTTGTTGGAAATTATACCTGGTTACAAGGAAACAAAATTATACTATGTTTATATGATCTGCAAAAAGTCTATTAATATAAATTTTGCTATTTAGAAAAAAAAAAATAAAAAATGCTAAGTTTTTAGAATGCTTAATAAGTCTTGTAATTTTAGTTGTAAGTACTACTACTAACATGTCTCAACTCTCAAGTTTACTAAAATGAGGTACCTGTTTGTTTACTAGTTAATGTTTTGAGCTAGCCTGCTTTAGTAACCATATATTTGTGGTCTCTTTGAATTTGGGTGGAATGTAGCAGGGTGGATAGCAGTTATTGTTTCTTCCCATTTCAGAGTGTGATGTGTCCTGGTTGAAGATTCTATAGAACAAATGTTCTCTAATTGTGCTTTAGCAAAACAATTGTGGGAGGAGTGGGAAGTGTCTTTGGCTGGGAGGTGTGAAGGCTCCAGAACTGTGAATATTTCTCATCTCATTTACCTAGTTGGACTATGTGGTTGAACCAGAGAATTAAAGATATTGGGAGACTTGCTTCTGTTGCAACAATTTGGTCCATTTATTTAGAAAGAAATCTAGAGTTTTTGAGGGCCATGTTAATGAATATCATTTAGTTGGATTCTGCTAAATTTATGGCTACAAATTAGATAGAGGCTTGTAAATTGGTGGGCAGTCTTTTTCCAAGCTGCTTAGGAGTTGATCGGTCCTTTTGTCAATTTCACTGCCTTGGTTTTGTCTGGAGTTCCAAAGTTTTGGGTGTCTTGATAATTCTGGTGTAATTTTGTATCTTATGTTTCATACTTCTTTCATATGATTATTTTTTTTCTTTCTTGTTTCCTTTTGAAAATGTAAATAAATAAAAGAGTAGAACGCTAAAGAAAGATGTTTGAAGAAGAAACAAACAAATAAAAGAATTAATACTAATAATAAAAAAAAAAACTTTAACAATTGTTTAGATTCCATAGTTCAAACAGATGCAGTGGTAGTGGATATTGGGCAGACTATTCTATTATCAATAAATTCAAGCAACAAAAGATATTCTATGTGGAGAACGAGATGCATAACAACATTTACTGAAATTAAGCAAGCGAAAATTTATATCATTATTGAGGCATTTGCTATTAAAAGTAACACTGAAATTTTTGATTCCTTTTGAAAGCACAATTAGGCAATTGTTTCTGAGGGAGACTCTTAAGTTGACAAGCATGCTAACATTCAAAATTATAGAATTCATGGTTTTCCTTATGCATTAACCAGAGGTATTTGCCGTATAATGGCAGAAAGTGAATTTACAGTGGTCTGTTGTTTTATTTCATCTTTTGGTCTTTTCACAGAATTGTATGTTTGTAATCTTTGGAAAAAAAAAAAGAAAAAAAAAGAAAGGTCTTGAAAATTGTATGACTCGGGTATTTTGGAGTTCGTTGACACTTGTAGTACTCTTTTCAGGTAAAGAAGGAAGAGTTGCTGCAATTTGCCCAAGGTGCAATTTCAGGGTTGAAAAAAAATGCTGATCTCTCAAGGTGATCAGAAAGTATTTGTTTCGAGTGTTTCTTTGTATTTAAACTTGGAGAACCAGTGTTATGTTTTGTGGGTGTTTTGGTAAATGTGTCACATAAGACTTTAGTTTATCCTTAAACTTAGATCTTTGTCTTTATGGTTTGAGTTGATTGTGTTAGTATTTCGTATCCATCAACTTGATGTACATATTGGGAGCTATGCATTGGAAGGCTGCATCTCCTAAGGGATTTATTCGGAGGCAAAGTCTCATAGGAAGTGCCCCAATCCCAGCCAGCCTTTTTGGTTATAGGCCTGTGGGGTGCCACCATCCGGAGGAACAAACCTGTTAGCTACAGTGTTCCAATTAGGTCGATAAGCCTTTGGGAAGAACTTGGAGACTATGAGTAAACAAGTGATGAATCCATATCTTTCTGCCTTTTTGGTTATAGGCGTGGATTTGACTTTTGGTTTAAAGTTGATTCCACTATCAATTTTGAGAATAATATGAATGTAACTTTTTCTTTCTTGTTGTCTTACTTCCAAGCAAGAAAACCCTTACTTGTCCAATGTGGTCCCTTTCTTTTTGTGTGTGTGTGAATATAAACTCTTATATCTTAACTTCTAATCAGGTTATTTAGTTACTTAGAAATGGTTTGAAGGATTTTAGACAGCATTATTAATCCACCAGCTTCATTAAGTAATGAGTATGTGATGTGTCTTTATCTTAGTCAAAGCATGCGATAGAGTTCATAGATTGTTACTTTAGTTGACATTGCAAATGAAGGATTGGAGTACCTCATCTCTTACAGTGAGTGGTATGAGGGTAAGTGAGATGCAGACAACTGTTTGCATGTGCTAAAATGAATGAGCAGACTGACTCATTTGCTATAATTTGCAGTACTATGGGTTCCTTTTTGTTAAGTACCAAAGACAATGATTGTTCCTTGGATTAGTAAGGTCAAAATTAACTTATTTTCTGTAATAATGGATCAAATTATGAGTAGAAAAAACCATTGATCCAAAGCCAAACAGTATTCACTGAGGAAGTCCCATTTTATGGTAGAATGACGGCCATATGTCTTTGCACTTTTTTCATAAAATTTTTGATTCAGGGGTATTTGGGATTCTTAGAGCACACGTGGTTTTGCACCCCTGCCAATGAGCATAAAAATAGAGAATTATACTTGTCTATATCTAAGTGCTGAACCTGATTGCATATGCCGAGAATATGAACTTGGCAATACTTTTCTTTATCAAAGGAAAAATAATAAAGAGAAGTGAATAAATCCATTATTTGCTTTGACAAAGGCTCAGTTTAACTTTTATAGCTGGAACTGTACTAATGGTAGATCATTGAGTTCCATTTTTCCAACATCTTCAAGCAGAAACTAGAAAGTGTTTGTTTCCATTGTCTTGCAGCAATGGCACATTTTTGTTTTAGTAATTGGGGTTGTTACAGAAGGCGCTGTACATGAATTTTATTTTGCCATTCAATTTTCTTATGCGGTCATGTCATCGTCTTGGTTTCTACTTCATGTTTTTGGATTTCATTTTTTGAAGCTGTTCCTTATGTTCTTTGGGCTACACATGTTATGATTTTTCCAATCAAAAGAAACTTCTGCTTTTAGATGTTCCAGGTTCATCCTGGTTGATCACTTCTCTTCTTTAGTTTTCTGATGTGTCATTTGCTCGCAGAGTAGATGCTGAATCCTTAAGCCTATGGAAAAAGCTTGATGAAATGAAAGTTTCACAGGCACCTTCAAGTGAAGGCTCTGAAGAAAAAACAAAGAAGTCATCAGTTTCAACCATAGAGGTATGTTTCATTCTAAAATCACTTGAATATTTAACATGGAGCCTGGGGATTTTGTTTATTGGTATTCAATGGAGAGAGCCAAACACAGGCGATAAGTTTGAAAATATTGTAGTTACAAATAATGAGCTAGTTTGTTATGCTTTCTTCAGCTAGAATCCATACAAAATTGAAATAACAAATTTGTAGTTTGATTGAAAAACAAGTCTACAACACTTTTCAGTCATATCATATGGGGTTGTAGAGTTTGAGTTAAACATCATTTATTGAAAATGTGATTGTGATATGCAATTGAAAAGGAAAGGCTTTTTGGAAATTTTGGTGACATAAATATCAAGGTCTTCTTTTGTTTTTAGGCTTAGCTGATACTGAGTTAGTGATCTCTGAGCAACATTGAATGTTTCCTTCATTGTGTGTACAATTGATGTCTGTATCTCTGTGTGTTAATAACAATGGAGGTGAGCAGTCAGAAGACATTGGTGGCATTGTCATCTCTATTCCTGTTGCCACTGAAAGTGAAAACATTAACCTCTCCTTTTCTCTCAAACAAATAACTTGCCCACATCATTAATAATTTAACATCAGGGGTTCAGGGTGTTTAGCTTTTGCACCAGGGAAGATAATATTAATTAACAATTGGAACTAGGGGCTAGTTCTTTTCTTCTTTTGTAACTTTCCTGGGTGCAAATAATGATGTGGGTTTCAATCTTTTATGTTTATATTATAACTTTTTATTCCTATATTTATATACATATTATTTATTTATTTATGTCTTTGTTTGGAGGGGGCAGTTGTAAAGACTTTTTGAAGGGAAAAAAGATGTATTTCAATTTGTTGAAGACGCCATGAGTAGGCATGAGCAATGTTTGACAATCTTAATAGCCATGGGCTGATTAATGTGCCAGAGAAGATTACCATGCGCTGATTTATAGCGATCATTATGTCTACTGCCAGTCTAATGGAATTTACAGTAAGAAGTATATGTGCCAGTGAAGATTGGCTTAATTTATTCTTAAGGAGAAACTTAAAAGATCCAATAGTTTTGTGAAATTTCCAAGTCATATGTAGTTGTCTTGTTTACAAATGATTCTAAGAGTGGATTTATTGTTGGTTCCCTTGCTTCTTGTTTATTTGGAAATATCGGTTCTTAGGTTTCAATTGCTTCCTATTTAGTATTTTGTGCATGTGTTTGACTAATTTCTACTTTTAAATTACTTATGTTTGTAGGCTTTAAAAGATGCACTTGCTGAAGTCCGTCTTTGCTCCAGATTGGAGGCACTTTTATTAAAGAAGAAATCCCTGCAAATTGGGGACTCATCTGAGATTCGCACACAAAAGGCATGGGTTTTTTTCCAATATGATAGTATTATTTTTCTAAAACTACTTTTTCTTATTTTTTGTCTACCTTCTATCTACATGCTAATAAGTCCCAAAAAAAAAAAAATAAATTGTATCTTCATCCTTATAAACTTATGTCAGTCCATGAAATTATTTCCTTGCTAGTATCACACTCTCAGATTTGTGCTCTCTCGCACAAGAGGAGTGGCCAGTGCTCCAATCTGCTGGAGAACTGAACAAATAACTGTGCCATGAAGGTGCTCAAATAATCTCTTAATTGTGGTCACTGGTCTAGTATACAACATTTAGAAATGAGAATATTGTTGCTTTTTGAAGTCTTCCTTTTAATTGCAACTACACTTATATTATTTTGCTGTAGTCCTATAGGCAACAGTCATTTTACAACACAGTCCTCTCCTACGCTTCAGACATGTACACACGAACAAAAATACCTCAAGCTTTCCATTCTCATGAATAATAAAACAAATATTGACATTATACCTTGAAGAAGATTGGAAATGCAACTGAGCAAGAACCTGTAATGATGTGATTCATGTGGACATCAATATAAGCTTCTATTTTATATTATTGTCTTACTTGTTTAAATTTCCTTGTTATTGTGCAAGGTAGCGGGAGTTCCTCTTTAGTCCTTGCTAACTTTTCTTCCATGTTGACTGCCCTGTTGATTTCTGAGCCATGTTTATCTTACTTAATGAGCAGTATCTATATCTACAAGTATATCACAGATTGTGTGGCCCAAACTTTTAAATCTTGATGAATAAAGGATGATTTTATTAGCAAAGAACTAGAAGAATTGGTACATTCTCAAGAATGTTTAATCTTTTTTCACATTATCCACCATTCGTTTTGAGTTAATTTCTATGTCTGTGAAAAATGTTTAACATCTTACCCAGGTGCTGAGATTTATTTAGAGCCATTGGTCCTCATCATTGGGGCTTAGGTCTTCTCATGTTTGTAAAATAACTTTTTAATCCATTGAGTCCTATTGACACATTACTGATTGCAAGATGTATTGTAATTCTTATTAAGTTATTTTTCATTGAATTTTAGTTACTGTGCAGATTGATAAGCTGAAGGTCTTATCAGAATCACTTGCAAGCTCCATGTCAAAAGCGGAAAAGCGAATATCAGACCACAGGTGCGAAATAGTGGGTCATTACAATTTGGTCTTTTGACTTTTTCTATGGTAACATATTAATGGGCCTATAGTGGGCTAAGTGTAGTTGATATTAGGTAGGTCACGCAAGAAAGGTGATTCCCTACTAATTGATTCCAGTTGGAAAGTGCACTACCCATTGCCATATATTATTCACACGTACACACAAGCACAGCTCTTGACAAAATCTTTTCCTAACTATTTGAGATCAGCTGAAGGCAGAAGAGATTTCTCATGCTTTCTTTTGTTCTAAACAGAATCCAGAGAGAGGATGCACTCAAGTTTCGTGAGTCAAAGGCCAGTGAAGTTGATGAAATTGAAAAGGTGCATTACCAAAGACCACTTGCTCTTTTCTTGCTACATGTTTATTGAAAACCATTTTAGAATTAGTACTAGGTTCCAGTCCATTGGTTTTAATTGATCCAGCTTGTTAATTCTCCCTTAGTCCTCTAAAAAATGTGCTTGTCAGACCAGTATTTGGTATCTTGAGGAGCAGCAGTTAATGAAATCTCCTAGGTTTATATTTTTGATAGAATGATCACTATTCAAAGCATTTCTAATTTGTCTTTCTTAATGATCTACTTAACCTGATTGAGATTATGGCTCAGCCTGAACTTTTGTTCACCTTTCTACAGGAACTGGTATCAGAGATTTCATCTCTTGAGAAGCAGAGAAATGAACTTGAAGCTCAACTGAAGAAGGTAGTATTTTCAAGTCTTCTATTTTTATTCTTTTATTTTCTTTTAGTTACTTTTTTGTGAAATGTTTCTGATCTATTGAAGGAGAAAATGAGAACCACTACTTCTTTCAACTTTTTATTAAATTGTTTTCCATCATCATAATTTTTTTTTCCTTTTCTCTCTTACTGTGATGGCTCACGCTCATATTATCCTACATTCCGAGTTTCAGAACATTTACAATTATGATAGGCAATTATGCTGACTGCAAAGAAAGTCTGCCATAGTGCATGGCCTTTTGTATGACTTAATAGCAGTGTCAGTATAAATAATAGCTTTAATGTACAGTTGATGCAATTATAATGAAATAAAAATTGAGTCTGAAAGCCTGGGCTTCATTTTTTATTTTTTATTTCTTTTAGCTAATAAGGATCTGTGCTGACTGCTGTGGACTTGGGAAGTGAACTCTAAAGCTTGAAACAAGTGTCATCTTTGACCGCTTCAAGTCCATTTGTCCATTATTATATTTTCTCACGGTTTTTCTTTTCCTTGTTCTACCTTGTAACATTAGAGTACTTCGTAATATGAGGTTTTACCTGGTATTATTATCCATTCCCAAGAGTGCTGTTATGGATGGTACGAAGGAGTACTGCTGTGTTGTCTTGCAAGTACCATCATGCAATCCAAATTCATTGGTCATAAGTAAATTCTCTCATGGCTAATCTTTTACCTCTCTCTACTTATAACAGTAGAGCTGCCTTGTAACATGTGCTTTTATCTGCATTTCCAAATTTATCTCTGAAGAATGCTGCTATATATAAACTGGTGAGGTGCTACAACTTCAAGTGTATTTTCAGTTTCAATCAATGATGATGTTATGGCTCCAATATGATCAACTAGTCATGAATTTTTAGAAAATAAAAAATAAATAAAAATCACTGAAGAAATTTTGTGGAAGCCGATTCAACCAAAAGGATTTTTTATTTGAAGTTTTGTTTTCCATAAGGAAAAAGGCTCTATTTCTATTAGAGATCAATATGAATGTTATAAGATGCTTAATGTGAAACAGAAAGGCTCATAGTAGATGTTAAATGTTGAAGAAAGCCAAGATTTCTGTTGGTAATGAGAGGATTTCCAAAATCATGGTTTAGTGTTGAAATATTTATATCTGATGGATACCAATGGTCAACTGATAGACTTATAATTTATGCTTGCTTTAATGTTATTCCTCCAGTGCTGTTTAGAAAATTTTCTATGATGTTAATAGTTGATTAACTCTCTTTGTAAATGGTGTGAATAGTGTGGACTTTTGGCTGGAGAAGCTTTTGAATATATAAAAATATCTGTTTCTGCTTTTTTGGTTATAAAATTTTCTTCTTTCTAAGATAGCTGCAGCAGGTTCCTTAAAAAACTATATATGTTTCTCAATTGGTTCTTTTAGGTCAACATTTCCTTGTCTGCTGCTTTTGCACGACTTCGCAATACAAGAGAAGAGAAAGAGCAGTTTGATGAAGCAAGCAATCAAATTGTTATGCACTTGAAGACAAAGGTCTGATACATTCTTCTGCAATTGACTACAAATAGATAAACCCTTGAGAGCAGATATATTATAGGAGAATGGCGCCTTTTGCCATTCTTATGCATGGAACCTGATTCTTGCTTCTGCTATTTGTTTGAGATAGGAAGATGAGCTGTCAAGATCCATTGCTTCATGTAGAGTGGAAGCTGACGTTGTAAATACGTGGATTAATTTCCTTGAAGATACGTGGGTGCTTCAGTTTAAATACACAGAGCAGATGGATGAGAAAACCAGGTACATTCATCAGCTCATTTTTCTGTTTCTTCTTTCTTTCTTTCTTTTCTAGTTCTTATACCTGGGCTGTTTCCACAGCCAGTGCCAACTATTTGGGGGTGTCAGACAAGGTGGGCCCTTTTTATTTTAAATTGGGTCTTGCTACACATTACTGTAAAAATAATTTTGATAACTATTTCAAACACGTTATATTTTTTAAGTTATGCACAAATATCAAATTGTAACAAGCTTAAGAAAACATTGGTATTCTTACAACTTCAACCTTGTGTTTGTTGATAAAATCATTTTATTTGTTGAAATATAAACTTATATAAACAAAAATATGATTGAATTGTTGATTCTTTTTTTTAAAAAAATAGCAATAATAAGGAAGTTGGCAAATAGAGGTATTGGCTGACAAGCAAGATAAAAAAATCTGGTTAAATAGTAATGCAAACTTAATTGAACATAAAATAATTAAAATAAAATGAGAACAAGTAATTCTGTATTTGGCAGTTAAGATTGGAAAAAAAAAACTGTGAAAAAAAAGGGATCATCATTGTTAGATTTTTCGTTCTTTTTTTTTCTTGTTTTAAATTTAAAGATACAATGCTCTTAAGTCACCATCCATAGGTTTCATCTCTTTTGACGTGACTGTTGTCAAATTTCTTATTTTAAATAAAAACATGATAATAATGACTTAAAATTTAAATATATTTAATGTTATATTGATTAATTTTATTAATTATTTAATAGCATGACAAATAACCACTGAGATTTTTATTTTTAAATTAACAGTATTTTATTTTAAAAAATTAAATAAAAATTTTGGCTACTTAATAAATAATATGATTAAGATAAGATTTTATTAAGGGAAATGCTAAAACTGTTGTAACATTCACAATTGTTAGATGGAAGAGCACATATCTCATGATACATACTACCTATTCGTCCGATGGTTTTGAATGTTAGATAAGAATCCAATTGTAGCAGACACTTCAGCATTTTCCTTTTATTAAAGTAGAGCTAAAAAGAAATAGAGTTACCAAAAACTATATTAGACCTTCCATTGATAATCTTGGGCACAAAAAATAACTAAAAAAATTTAATTAAAAAGTTCTAAAATAAGTTAATGTGATATTAAGGAAAATAAATACATGATCTACCATAAGAAACTATAAAAATATTTTGGTGTAAATTTGAGGCCTTTGATAATTTAATTACAAAAAAAATAAAAAATAAAAAACGTGAAAACTATATATACGAGGATATCTTTGATCATTTAAGTAAATATAGGAATATAATTTATATTTATATGTGCCGCCCAAGATTTGGGAGCCTGTTTTCCTAGTGCATTTTGTTATATCACTGTCTTTCTTCTTTATTTATTTTTTTCTTCTTTTGATTGGCTCTCTTTCTTATGTTTTTACAGATTTTTGGAGCCTAATGAATCTTATATCACTTGTAGAATATTCTAACTTTTCTTGGTTACCATTTGAATTTTTTGCATGTTCAAGTGATGAGTTGGAGAAATATGTGAACTACTTCACGGACTCTGTTGTCCACCACCTTTGTGCTTACAAGGTACTGCACCAATTATTCAATTTGTATGTTTATCATTATTCTGTCATAATGTCAATCTTTGTCTGCTAGGTATAAAATTTACTCACATCTGTATAAACATTTATCTTTTGAATAGGAAGACTTGGTGCCTTCTATTGCTCGCATCAGGACATTTGTGGAAAACTTGAAGAATATTAGTGATGGGTAGCACAACTTTTGCCTTATCAAGCTAGCGATTATGGTTAGAATGCTTGGCTTAAGATGCCATCTAATTTTCTTCTATATCTGATGTAGCTCACTGGTGATGGTACCTGGTGTTGAGAGTAACTCACAAGTAATACACCCAAGGAAAAATCTCGAGGAGGAATATCTTCAATGTGAAGAAAAGGTATACATATTCATCCCATTCTTCCTAATGTTGATGTTTTTTTTTTTTTTTTTTTTTTGGGGTTCTTACATTCTCAACCCTCCTAACAACAATATTAAGGAATATCTTCAATACACATTCTTTCCATTCATACTAATGTTCTTATTCTTTTTTTTTTTTTTTTTTTTCTTGATCTTACATTCTGAACCCTTCTAGCTTTACATATAAGATGCTCTTCAAGTTGGAATAAATTCATTTCCTCTCCTCTTCTCCTGCTCTTACAGTGCTTGTCAGTAACTATTATAATCTAGTTTCTCAATTGCTAATTTCAATTAAATGAAATTTTTAGGGAGAGGTTTGGTCATCCTTATGTTTGACATTGTGGTATTATGCTCATCCTCTCTTCTTGACAAGGGTGGTTTTTGAGTGCCCCTTCACTGTTTTTTCTGCTTTTTGTTTTATTTTCTCATGAAATAATTACATCCTCTTGACTTGCATCTATATCTTACGTTGAATGTCATCCTTGTTTCTCAGATTGTGACTACATTCAGTGTAGTGGACAATTTGAAAGAACATTTCTATGCCCTTCAGGGAAACATTCCTGGGTATGAGCTTCTTCACAGTTTTTAACATGTGCCCTTATATATTTGAGCCTAAATGTTCATGCATGATTTGCATGCCTCCTGTAATTGCAATTTCTTATTGATGGCAGGAAAGATAATCCTAAGGTAAAGGAATTAATTGATTCCATTGAGAAGATGAGAGAGGAATTCGAATCCATTGAGAGGCCTATGCTGGAAATGGAGATTCCACCTTCAAAAACAAATGCTCCTTTACAGTCACAACCCCCTGCACAGACCAGTGGAGATGCATTGCCATCAGGGAAGCATGAACTTAAAGAATCACCTTCCATGAAGAATGCAGAACAATCTTTGGACACTGCAGCAGAACTGGCAAAGCTTGAATCAGAATTTGGGAAGGTTAACACGGACTACTCAGTGGATGAGATTGGCGATTGGGAATTTGATGAACTTGAAAAGGAGCTAAGGTCCGACGGTTCGTCTTCAGTGAACAACTAAGACCAAAACCTGTTAAGCACTGTACCTTTGTACATTTGAAATGTAAGTTGTATGTATCTTTATTAACAATTTAACACATTGTGGAAAAACCTACACTTCTGATATCCCTTACCCATTTGAAAAAAGAAAAAGAAAAAAAAAAAAAACTAAAAGCACTATATTTAATATTTCGAAAGGAGTTTTTCTAACTTTTCTCTGTAACATTAATTCTGAACTTGGCTGGGATAATGTTTGTTCATAGAAATGTATTTGGGTGGGATGATCCCCCTTTTTTTTTTAATCTTGGATGAGGAATCTTTACATCCTTCTAGTACGAGACTAGTTTCTGCTCGAGCAAGCAAAAACAAAATAATTGACATTTCTCACAAGCCTGTCTTTAAAATTTGAGCCCTAGAAAATTTATCGACTTAATTTGCTTTTATAAGCAAATGGCTTCTTGGTTTTATCTCAAGAAGCCTTTACTTGGTAAGAATTGTGAGCTGCAAGCTAGGTTGCTTTGCTTGGCAGTTGAGAGTGTGGAGGGCCGCCTGTGATTAAGAGGGGACCAAAAAATCGATGACAAAAGGAGAAAAAGAGGACATGATCTTTGTTTGGGGCAAATGGAATTGGAAATGTTTCTCTAAATGGGAATTAGTTAATGTCTCCTCTTTTGAAGGGTACCATCATTGTGCAAGAGGGGGTTTTCCATGCTTTAAGCACAAGGGAACAGGGCTTAGTGGCTGAAGCTACCAACAAATAAGATAGATATCCCTTTGGAAGACACTTGTCAAGGGTGGCCTCCACACTATCTTTTTTTAAACCAACAGCATTGCTTACTTATACAAATACTGTGATAACCGGCATTTCAGACCCACCTGTTGTTACTCAGTCATGAGAGTGATAGCCTCCTCTTCCCTCTCTCACCCATTAATTCCTGATTTCTGTTTTTCATGATTGGTGGGTCTCTTGAGCTGGCTTCCTGTGTACTTGTCCTTACATTGTTCTTAGGTAACAACCAAAAATTCTCAATTCTCAATTATTTATTTATTTATTATGTGGCTGGAGGACTTGAAATAACCGTGCACCCCATATAAAATAGTTTAAAAAAAATTGTTTACATTTTGTTAGTTAAGAAAATTCTTCTTCAAAGAGTATCTTTCTCTATAAAAAAAAAAAAATTGAAAAATCCTTTTGAAAACACTTTCTCATAATTATTTGGTTCATGTCAGAAAATTTGATAAAGATTAATTAAGTTAGTTACTTTTTTTTTAAAAAAAATTGGTGCCACAAATTTTAACGAGAAAAGTGCAAGAAGATTTTTCATAATCCTTTCTCACAATTCTTGTTAGCCAAATATATAAAAAAAAATAGAAATCTTTTTTTAAAGAATCACAATTTTCTCAAAAAAAAAAAAAAATTATCAGCACCCAAAAATACCATTTGTGAGGTCTAAAACAGAGACTATATACTTACCATTATTTTCAAGCTTTACGTACACTTCAAAATTAATCACTGTTCGAGTTAGTATAATTTCATAAAATGAGAAAGCTCTTTTTCTTCATACTTAAAGTCGAACTTAAGACCTTTGTTAAAGAAATATAGAATCTCGTCCACTCAACTTAATTTCTTTTTGCTCTTGTGGAAGTAGTTTTTGGATTTTAAAAATTTTTTCACCTTTCAAGTTATGATTAACAACTTCTTCAATTGTTGTACTAATGTGTCCTTCTCCTCTCCTGAAAGAGTTAACTTATACCTTAGATGGGGTCATGTGTGAAGAGCTAAAAGAGAGGCATTTTAATAGTTGAAAAAATCTTAATTATTAAGTGGAGGACTTTTGGGAAGTGTTAAAAGCCAAGGCAAAAACAAAACCCTCGAGCTCCTCTTCTTGATGCAACACTTGCTTCCATGCGAGATCATCCACCATATAATGTCGGAGCACAAGTTCTGCTCAATGATGTTGACATGACCAAAGTTTTCCTATCATTAAGAAAAGAACAATTCTGAAGAAGAATCAACTGTCCTTGACGGTGAAAAGCACTTGAACCCAGGAATCCAGTGAATAAGGGTAACAACAAAGCAAGTCATGCAGTAGTTCTAAAGTGGCCTATTTTGAGTTTGTATATTATTATAATTCTTATGCAATTATATAAAAACAATTGATGATGGATGTGTTACACAACACTTAGCTTCATCTTCCACTTTATTTGCTTATTTATTTATTTTTGAACTTCTGATTTTGACAAATCTCTATATTATATTTCATTGAGGACCCATGAGTTCTCTCTCTTCACACTCTTTTTTTGTTATTTTAATG
>JAJIYU010005196.1:0-22890 GCA_030144865.1 Tinospora cordifolia
AGCAAGTTTCTATTTTCTTAAAAGTTTCCTTTCAATGTAAGGGCATGTTGCCCAATTTTGAATAAGACTTTCGCTGAAAGTTAGTATTTCTATTTTGAGATTATTGATCAACAATGTAATAGTTTACAAAGTTATGTACTTTCTTTTATTAATAAAGAAGTTAAAATTTTCTTTACCTTTAATTGCCTTGATTTTATTAAATGTGAATTTGTACTGTTGAGTTTATTCTAAGACATGTGGTATTGAAAAATAGAAAGTCAAGTGTGTGTCACTTGTAAAGTAACACTGGCCCGACCCGCCAATTGGTTAAGTCCACTGTCGAATAATGGTGGTTGTCCAAAACTCAAGGAATGTGGGGGTTGGGGTGTTACAAAGGTAGCTCAATGGTAGTGGATGAAGAATGAACAATGTACTTATGCCTCAGGTCTTTAGTTCGAATCTTCACGGAGGCGGAGGAAAACCCCAAAGGGGAGGGGACAATACCTTATGAGTGACATGCCATGACGTAGGCCCTATGACGTGGGTAAGAGTCCCGGTAGGATTCCCGGTGGGTGTTACATCTTGCATGTGTGATGATGTTTTGAAGTTGATTGTTTAAATATATATTTTAATATGCATGCTTTATTTATTTGATGTGCCATGAATATACATGTTATGCATGATTAGAAATTAAGAATAATAATGCATGATACGTATGAATTATGTCATGAATAAATATTTAATGATTCATGTTATGTACATGTTATATTGCTAGTTTAATATGATATTGTGTGTTTTATTACTAAGAAAAGATTAAATAATGATAATAACCACGTATCGGTGCGATGATAGGCTGCATAGCATCATCGTTTGTGTTCTATCCCGATTTGGCTTGCCGGCTTACCAGTGATGATTTTGAACTGGGTTTCCAAGAGTGATTCCACTTCATAGATATTAGGATTTGAGTTTTCAAGAGTGATTCTCTCTCTCAATGATGTTGTAACACCCTGAAACTTTGTGATCATGCCACGTCACGAGTGGACATAAAATAAAATAAAATAAATAAAATAATAAATTGATATTCAATATTAGCTTGAATTAGCTAGAAAAAAATAGATATGATGAAATGTAACATTAAAAAATTTTATGAATTGGTCAAGGTGTAATTGGAAATTAATAAATGAATGATTGAAAAATAATTATGCATATAATAGAAGTATTAAAATGAACAACATTATTAACATGTATATATAACTCTATAATATAAAGTTTAAATAACTCAAGTGATTAGAAAAAAAATGTCCGAAAATCCATAAATTGGGATTTAGGCCGAATAGAACATGAACAACCTGGAAATTTCTGGGCAGAGGAGTGAGCGGTGATTCAGCTTCTAATGGACGATTGAAATGTTATAAAACAGAGGTCGACCATTGAGGACGGACGGAAGCTGAAGAAGACAGACGAAGAGGAAGAAAGCCGAGGAAGAAAGAAGAAGAACACTTCAAAGTTGGATTTTCTGGTTTGGGACCAACAGCAAGACAGCCGGGAGGTGTGTGCTGGTGCTGTTGCTATTCGAGCTGTTGCTGTCCCTGCTGTAGAATGAAGAAGAAGCTGGTGGTGTTGGTTGGTGAGACGAACAAAGGGAAGAAAGGAAAACAGAGCAACGATGCTCAATTGCTGTTGCTGTTGTTGTTGTTGCTGTTGCAGCAGCTATGGTACACGAACAGAGGAAGGAAGAACAGAGAAGAAGTCGTGCTCTGTTTTGGACGGTAAATGAGAGAAACGAAAACAGGGGAAAAGAAGATCAAACGTGGTTTGTACAAGAGAGATGTGTAAATCATGACCAGGAGCTTGATTGATCGTGATTTTCTGGGTTTGAAACGTCAAAACAGATTGAGAAAGAAGATAAGCCTATGCATCTGGTGCGTGTAGCTGCTGCTGCAATCTGGGCGTGAAGAAGAAGACTGAAGCTGTCGTTGCTGGTGCGTGGGTATGTGTAGCCGCAGCAAGGGGCTGAATGAACAAATAAAGTAGTGAAACTAGTTACTGCTAGTGTAAATCGTGAACATAGAAGAAGAAGATGGTGCGAACGGGGAAGCTACTGGTTTGGGCATGAATGAAGAAAATGGTAATTGTTGGTTGTGTGTGTTTTCGATTTCCAGATTTGGAGCATCTTTGGATTTTGTTAGCTTGGGTAATGATGAACGAAGAACTTAATTTGAAGATTAAATTTTCTGTGAGCAAGCCGTGATGTGTGTGTGAAAACGAAGACGAAGGACGTGATTTAGAGCGAAAATTGGTTGAGTGCATTGCTACTACTTGATCCTGATTTGGGGCAGAGTCTGTTTGGATGTTTTGCTGTTATTTGAACGTGAAGATGGAGATGAACGTGGTGTAGAGGTGAGTTGAAATCATGATTTGAGGACTGAACTTTCTTGTTTGGGTGTATGTGAACTTGATTTGAGGGGAGGTGTATGTGCGTGCGGTGAATAGCTGTTGTTGCAATTGGTTAAGGACAGAACGAATAGCAAGATGAAGAAGACGAACTTGAATTGTGTGTGATTTGGAGTTCAATGGATTGATGAACGTGATTTCGTTTTGATGTGAGTTCTTCGTTATTGTCATTTGCGCGAAGAAGAAGACGACAGAGGTAAAACTTGGACTCTTAAATTTTAAATGGTAGGAAATTTATTTTGATGATTTTAGATGCAAAAATTGAAAATTTGAAAATTTAAATCCCTCGTAGTGGAACTTTGGAGAATTAAAGTCTTATTCAATATTTTAGTAGAAATATTATTTTGATGTTTGTGAAGTTTAGTGGATGTTTAGAATATAAATATCAAAGTTTCAAAAAAAAATTCGAAGTTCCGAATATTAGAAATTAAATTGTAATTAAAAACAAGATTCAAATCGAAAAAAAAAATGTCTTATTCCAATAGAAACTACATAAATCAATTATTAAAATTAGTTCAGAATATTTATTTAAAAAATTCAAATTAAATAAATTTATGTTTAGATTATTTATTAAATGATTAACATGAGGATTAATTTAAGCGATTTAATAAAAAAACTAAATTAAGTAATCTTTTAAATTAGGATTGGAAAAATAGTTTTCCAAAATATTAAGTATTTTATTTAATATTAGAAGTTCAAAATTTAACAATTTAAATTAATTGAAAACATGAAAAATGAACCTTTAAAAGCTTAAAATCTTTTATAAGGAAAGAATAAAATTTTTGGCCCTGAAACTAAACATGTAACATTTAGAAGTCTTATTTTGTTCGTAACTAAATTAACTATGATATTAATAAATCATTTAAATTGTGAAGATTAAGTTATTAGAAACTTAATTTTTTGAAAAAAGGCTTGTAAGTAAATTATTAAAGTTTTAATTTCAAATTAAGGAAATTTAGAGGACTTAGAAGTTATTTTAATTAGAATTTATAAAGTTCTAGAATTTAGGAATAATCCAAAAATTAGTTTAAACTAATATCTTGATTCCATAATTAGTTTGGAAATCTTTAAGCTTAAAAATATTTTGAATAAGATCTAATATGAATTAATAACTTAGGAATTTTAATTGATTCTTGAATTTCAGATCTTACAATTGAGAGTATCGAGTATTTTGACAGAAAGCAAGGTCGCCCTGAAGATCGATAGAATTAGGTGGGCGTGATCTCCTTGCTCATATGTATTATATAGATTTAAAATTTAAAGCATTTGTTTGAATGGTTCTAAGTTATTAAAATCTTATTAGGAAATTGATTGAAATTGTTTGGTTTATTTGAATGATGTGTGATGTATGATGAATGATTCAGACTCATGCATAATTAGTTCACGACATGATGGAACATAAAGGTTTGCACTTAGATTTATTCAATTATGGCATGCATGAATAAGGAAAATATGCATCTAGATACTATTGTTTATTCATGCACCTTATAATGTTAACTTGCATGCATAATTGGAATTGTTTTCCTAGTGAATTATGTGATGCTTGATGTGTTTTGAGATTGTTTGTAAAACTAAAATAAGACGATGGTTTATTAAGAATCCATGTACCGGTGCGATTGTCGAGCCTGAAGCGGATCGAGGTGGCATCTCCTATATGTCACCGCTTGAGATTGTCGAGTTACAAGGCGGATCGTAGGTATTCCCAATTGGAGTTGACTGTGACAGCTCGGAGTCTTTGGGAGATGGTACGATGCTACAGTAAGTACTCTCTCTTAGGCTGTGATGTGTGTGTCCATTGATTTTAAATGATTATTGAGACCTTATGAGATTTGATTGGATCACAGGGAATACTGAGAGACATCTCAACGCTCTTCCGGTCTTAGATTTTGACCAAAACTAAATGAATGTTTGAAAGTGCTTGTAATATTTTGGATTGGGTCTATATAATACATGTGATGTGTAGAAATGATCCACTGGGCTTTCGAGCTCCCTCCCATTTTATTTTTTAGGTACATATGGACGTAGAGTATGATAACTTACATCGGAAGACTCACAGTTTAATTGGATGCCTCATTTGGGAGGTTGTCTGGGATAGGAGACTTGGAGGTCATGTTTTATGTATTTTACTGGATTGTTTTAATGTATTTACGTTGGTTTTAATTTTAGTTTATTTTATCTTTAAAATGACTTTCCTTGTTTAAAAATTTTGGTTTTAATTATACTTTTTAAAGTTATTCCGCTACATTGTTTATGAGTTATATTGAGAAATCCGGTGAATGTATTGAGAAATTATCTTGATCTTTTGTTTTGTATAAAATATCTATCCAGACATTGAGCTGAAAACAAATTTCTATGAACTTAATTTTGAAGAAAAAGAATTTGACAAAAGGAAAATTTAAGTAACATCTTGATTTTCTTCGGGCGATGATCTACACGTAAGATAAAACGTGAACGGAGGTCCGGTTGAAAATTGGGGTGTTACAAATATGGTATAAGAGCTCAGTAATATGATACACTAGACTAGATTTGAGTTCACCGGATATGATTTTCACTAGAATGGAGATTTTACTAAATTTGATGTTCACTGAAAATGAATTTCATCAGATTTGATTTCACTGAAAAATAAATTTTCTTGGATATGATTTTGAAAAAGGGTAGTATGGGTAGAGGTCTAGAGGTGAGGAAGCGTTGCCAACATAATTGAGTACTGTTATTGATATGACCCAAGTAGAGGTAGTGATTCTTGATAGTTGACTGAATTTCAGGGTAAAGGTCCTTGAAAAGTTGATCTGGTTAGATCTTCTTCTTCGGAAGTACGTACCCCAGGGTTTACCTTTATGTTAATTAAAGGTCCCTAGAAGGTTTTATTATCATTCAAAAAGGACCCATGGTGACAGTACTCGAAATGGATGGTACCACAAGAAACAATTGTATAAAACTGGATAGAAATTAATATTAGGTGGCTGGAAGTCTAGGAAAAGATTAGGGTGATGCCAACGAGCTCAAGTTCACAACCTCAAGTGTGATTCGAGGCAATGGTATCACATATACGTTTTATGAAGTCAAATTTGGCAATCTTATGAAAGGATATACTAGCTAAGTAAAGTAAAGAGACCCTAGGTCTAGGTAGAGACCGAGTGCTGTCTCGGGAGTGTAGTGGATCATAAATAAATTAAAAGATTTTAGGACAAGGTTAGAGAGACTGATAACGTGTTGGAACGCACACTTGTTTGGTCAAGACCCAAGTTTGGGAGGAGTCTGTATCTCTGGTCTCTATGTAGGATGGGGTGCATAGGGATTTTGAGGTATGGAAGAATCCTGGATTTGGAGAATGACGGACCATGCTTGGTGAGTGATCGATTTCTTTGGCTGAACTTGTACACACTATATTGTACTGGGATGGGGCGGTACAGTATGGTGGGGTTTGCGTCAGCCTTAGAAACGTCTGTGGGTGCATTGTCACGCTATTTTTAACTGAAGATCCAGTTAAAAATGGTGGGACATTTGCAGTCATGGATATCAAGACATTTTCGCCATTGTTTGGGTGTAATGTAATTCCCGGTGGAAGTCTGTGTGGAAGGGTGAGTGTGAGATGAGGCACACGGACCTGAAAGCACAGATGGAAGCTTTAGGATTGCATTATGCTAGGGTGCATTGGTTGCTTGTTTGTGGGGTGATTGTTTGTTATATATATAGTTTGAGTATTTAAGTAATATAACCCAAACTCCTGTACCCAGAAACAGACGAAACACTGCCGACTTAGAAGCCTTAACCCCTAGACAACTGAGACAAATCGAGAACTTAGATACTATGCACCTAGAGTCACCCTAGCACGAAAAACGGGAAAGGGTATAGGTGTATAGGAAGTAGTGGTCAATAAGATAAGTTATGGTGCCAGAAGAAAATATAAGATATATATATATATATATGTATGTATGTATACATATAAAATAAACGTTACTCTTCAACTTAACATGAATAGATCATTGAATACTGAGTTAAATTTTTGACTTGTAGTTCATACCAAGGGGAAGGAGTAGATCTAAAAAAATATGGTCGAAGAAAAGGTGAGAGAAGAGCCCGTACTGGGTGGTGAGAGTACATCGAGGGTGGCAATGACCAAAGAGACTTTAGTGACCCCGGAATTGATAACAAAGATTTCTTAGGAAGTGAGATTGGAGATTACTCCAGAACTTGTGGAACAAGTGGTGAGGACTCTGCAGTCATTGGCATTACCACAGCTGTCGGTGCCTACTCGGACATAGGTATAGTCACCAGTGCAACTAGACCCTCGAATGCAGCTACAACTTCAAACTCGTTAAATGGATAGGTCTACAGATACTGTGCCACGGAGTAGATCAGTCATTTATGACAAGGAGCAGCGGGATTTGTTGAATGAATTCCAGAAGTTGCGACCTAGTACTTTTGAAGGCGCGACTGATCCCTTGTAATAGAAGGGTGGCTCATTGAAACAAACCAGCATTTGAATGCTATGGGGGTGACTGGACCTAGAAGGGTGATATTAGCAGCGTACCAGTTGGTGGGACCGGCATATTATTGGTGGAAGACGAGTGAGAATGACTTAGAATAGGAACAAGCAGTAAAGGTCAAACATAAGAGGGTACAATCAGAGCAAGTTGCTGGAGGGCCCAAAAATAAGCAACGTAGGCAACAGAGTTAGCAACCTCGAGGCATCCATACTAGGGATTATCAGACGATTAATAGGCAACAGTCTTGACAGACTAGGCCGATACATATGAGCAAAGAGAAAAAGGAGTAGGTCAAGAAACTAGGGTTGTGTTATGTTTGTAATCAGACAGGACATTTAGTTTGAGATTGTCCTAGTAGAGCGTTAGTATTAGATTCTCAATAGTCATAACAAGAGGACCACACCCTAGTTGTATGAAAGTTGTACTCAGATGAACCACACTGTAACACCCCAATTTTCGGTTGGACCTCCGTTCACGTGTTACCTCATGTGTGGATCGTCGTTCATTGAAAATCGAGATGCTACTTAAATTTTTCTTTTGTCAAAATTCTTTTTCTTTAAAAGTAAACTCATAACGATTCGTTTGCAAGTCAATGTCTAAATAGATGTTTCATACAAAACAAAAGATCAAAATAGTGTTTCAAGTCATTTACTGTACTTTGCAATGCAATTTATAAATAATGCAGAGGAAATATTTAAAACTTGTATTAAAACAACAATGTTAAACATATAAAATTGTTCTCAAAACTAATCAACTGAGTTTTAAAATCAAATAAATACACGAGGATTGTCTTAGAAAAATTAAACAAAATACCACCCTCAATACCACCTATCCCGGACGACCTCCCCATGAGGTGTTTCAGCTGAGTACGAGTCTTCTAACGTAGACGGCTGTGTACTACGCCCAATTATTCCTAAAAATAGAATGGGAATGAGCTCGAAAGCTGTCACACCCCGACCCCCGGACCAGACATCATAACTGTCAATCTAGAGGACTTAGAAGTTATTTTAATTAGAATGTATAAAGTTCTAGAATTTAGAAATAATCCAAAAATTAGTTAAAATTAATGTCTTGATTCCATAATTAGTTTGGAAATCTTTAAGCTTAAAAATATTTTGAATAAGATCTAATATGAATTAAGAACTTAGAAATTTTAATTGATTCTTGAATTTCAGATCTTACAATTGAGAGTATCGAGTATTTTGACAAAAAGCAAGGTCGCCCTGAAGATCGGCAGAATCAGGTGGGCGTGATTTCCTTGCTCATACGTATTATATAGATTTAAAATTCAAAGCATTTGTTTGAATAATTCTAGGTTATTAAAATCTTATTAGAAAATTGATTGAAATTGTTTGGTTTATTTGAATGATGTGTGATGTATGATGAATGATTCAAACTCATGCATAATTAGTTCACGACATGATGGAATATAAAGGTTTGCACTTAAATTTACTCAATTATGACATGCATGAATAAGGAAAATATGCATCTAGATCCTATTGTTTATTCATGCACCTCATAATGTTAACTTGCATGCATAATTGGAATTATTTTCCTAGTGAATTGTGTGATGTTTGATGTGTTTTGAGATTGTTTGTAAAACTAAAATAAAATGATGATTTATTAAGAATCCACATACCGGTGCGATTGTCGAGCCTAAAGCAGATCAAGGTGGCATCTCCTATATGTCACCACTTAAGATTGTCAAGCTACAAGGCGGATTGTAGGTATTCCCAATCGGAGCTGATTGTGACAGCTCGGAGTCTTTGGGAGATGGTACGATGTTGCAGTAAGTACTCTCTCTTAGGCCGTGATGCGTGTGTCAATTGATTTTAGATGGCTATTGAAACCCTCTAAGAATTGATTGGATCACAGGGAATATCGAGAGGCATCTCAATCCTTTTCTGATCTTAGATTTTTACCAAAATTAAATGAATGTTTGAAACGCCTAATGTTTGAAAGTGCTTGTAATATTTTGGATTGGGTTTGTATAATACATGTGATGTTTAGGAATGATCCACTGGGCTTTCGAGCTCACTCCCACTTTATTTTTTAGCTATATATGGACGTAGAGTATGATAACTTACGTCGGAAGACTCACAGTTTAATTGCATGCCTCACTAGGGAGGTTGTTTAGGATAGGAGACTTGGAGGTCATGTTTTATGTATTTTACTGGATTGTTTTAATGTATTTACGTTGGTTTTAATTTTAGTTTATTTTATCTTTAAAATGACTTTCCTTGTTTAAAAATTTTGGTTTTAATTATAATTTTTAAAGTTATTTCGCTGCATTGTTTATGAGTTATATTGAGAAATCCGGTGAATGTATTGAGAAATTATCTTGATCTTTTGTTTTGTATAAAATATCTATCCAGACATTGAGCTGAAAACAAATTGCTATGAACTTAATTTTGAAGAAAAAGAATTTGACAGAAGGAAAATTTAAGTAAAATCTTGATTTTCATCGGGCAACAATCCACACGTAAGATAAAATGTGAACAAAGGTCCGATTGAAAATCGGGGTGTTATAGATGTGGAACACAGAGATGAAACTCTTTCAGTCTTAACGTCAACTATAACTAAGAAATTTGTTTGAATCGCTTAATGTACAAAAGTTTTTGATATGCTTTGTTTGTTTAAATTGAAATAATGATTTAAATGTTTAGAAAAATCCACTGGGCTATGTGCTCACCCATTTCTTCTATTTTTCAAGTAATTCAATTACATGAAGACCATGAAGATTAGTTAAGTTTTTTTTTTTAAGTTTTTAATTTTTATGTGAGGGTATGTAACCAAGTTTTGAATTTTTCGCTGTAATAGTTTTTCTTCAAGATCGAATTATATACTCAATTTTATTCAATTAATAGAGTTCATGAATTTTATTTATTTCTTGTATTATTGGCTTATTAAATTCTTAAATTTAAGTTATGTACTCTTAAATACAATTAAGACATGAAAAAAATTGAAATAGAAAGTTAAGTTATGTACTTGAAAAGTAACACTGGCCCGGCCCGCCTTGTGGTAAAGTCCAAATTGAAAGTCTTGGGGTTGGAGTGTTACACATAGTTAGACACATGTTAGTTGCATAGCATACTATCTATATTCTAGGCATTTTACTTGTGTTTTGCATGATTTGAGTAAGAAATAGGACATATTTACTTCCATATAAGTACTTAAGCATTTGCATAACATTTACACAGTTAGGAGAGTTTCAATATGGTTTTATGCATTTATTGTTTGATTAATGTAGAGAAAGGTTCTTAGTTGTTTATGCTGGTCCAAAATAAGTAAACTCAGGCGCATAGAAGATCGACGATGGAAAATGACCCAAATTGACACAAATCCACCTAGTACTGTAATAGGGAAAATATTACCACGGTAATTGAAGCATTAAAAGAAGGAGAAACCCAAAAAAAATTATTGTCGTGGTACCTACCTGTAACACCCTGCAATTTCACGAATGCATACACGTCGCAAAAAAATAATAAATAAAACATAAAATAAAATAAAATAATATTTTTGTAAAAAAATGAGAATTCAAAATAAAATTACAAAAAATAAAAATAAAAATAAAATGGTCATTCAAAAAAATAAATAAATAAAATAATAATATATGAATTTTAAAACTTATAATGTTTTAGAAAAGCATTTCGAGTTTTGTGAAAAAGAGAAATAAACAAATTTAAAATATTATTTTATTTAAATATATGCATAGACTATAGTCTAGAAAAATAAATAAAAGTTAGTTGATGAAATTTTTTGTAGATTAAAAATCAAAGAATGGTCTGTAAAATGATATAAAAAAAGGAAATGATGAAAGCTTCGTTATTTGATTGAAAAGGAAAATAAATAAAATCAGATGTTGTTGAAAAGAAAAATAAATGAAATCAACAAGTAATGAAATTCTTAGTGAATTACAATCAAAGATTTGTTTAGTACTATTTGATTGAAAAAAAAATCAAATATGGGTTTGGAAAATAAGAATCAAACAATGGTTGATGAAACATAAATACAAATTAAGAATTTGTTTTTCAAGGTTAAGGGCCAAAATTTAAAAAAAAAAAAGAAAATTTTTTTTTCAGAAATTTCTGGTATCACGACTTGGACGAAAAAGAATATGGAGTTTTCTGGCTATGTGGTGCATTGAACAAAACTAGAAAATTGAAAAGAAAGAGGAACAGACACTCTGGAAATGGAAAGATCTAATTTTCATTTGAGGAGAATTTGTGATTTCGGGAGGTTGAGGAAAGGAAGATAGAACAAGGAAAAAAAAAATCTGAAATCGAAAAGTTGTGGGATTTGATTTTCTGGTTCGTGGGATGGTTAAAACAAAGAAAGGTGAAGTAAAATCTAGATCTAGATCACAAATGAAATATGGGTTTTTGATGGGGCAAATCGATTGAAAACAGAAATCTAGGGCTTGATTTTGTTTTTGTATTTGCAGCTAGTGTGTGGATTGATTTGGAGTTTCAGTGTGATGAATCAAAACAAATGATGGATGAAGAATAGGGGGACAAAACACAAAACCAGTTGTGTTTTGGTTGCTGGTGGTATGTTCTAGGGCTTGAGGATGAAGATGAAACAAAGTTGTAATAACCCAAAATTTTGTCATATAAATAAGGTTAAGGAAATCAAATGAAATAAATTAAGTGAAATAATTTTAAGACATCTTTAGGTGCAAATTATGGGTTAGAAAATGAAAAACAATATATAATATTTAGATGAAAAATAAAATAGGCAAATAAAACCTTAATTTGATATTTAAATGAAAATGTCAAATTAAAAGAGTTGCTTAAGAAATAAAGGATAGAAAAAAAAAAGAAGAAATAAAGTATACACACACACACACATATATATACATATATATTGAGGTTAATGTGTGTATGAATAATGTGTGTGTTAGCATAATAAATGTTAATACTACATATTATAGGAATATGTATATAGAAAAATTTATATAATTAAATAAAAATGTAGTATACGTGTATTTATTTAAAATAAATAAAACATTATATAAATATTAATTTATAATAATATAAATTATTATCTGAAAATAAAATATGAAATAAATAAAAATATAATATGGAATAATATATCTAATGAATACGAAAATAAAGAATTAAAAAGGGAAAAATTAGCAAAATAGAAGGATATGTGCAATAAACCATATCTACACAAATTAGGAAGTGGAATTGAGTTTATAATTGGCAAAACTCAGATAATAGAAGCTTTAGAAGTTGATTTTGATAATAGAAACTGCATCCAACGGCTAGAATCGAGTAATCTTCACGATCTACAATCCAATGACCTAGATCAAGATCGCACCGAATGCCCTGGAACACTGAATCACCAAAGATCGGACGGTTTGCAATCAACACGTTCGATCCAACGGTCCAGATCGAGGCGCTCAAACGAGTACTGCGATCGAGGATCATCCGACGAATCGGGCAAGTTTCGTTGATCGATTTCGCGATCCGTCGTGCTGCTCAAGGAAATCGGACGGTGCAAACGTGGTTCGTTGATCGCGAACGGTGAGGCGCTCGAGAATGATCCAACGGCTGAGATCTCACCTGCCCGATCCAACGGCTAACGATGCACGCGCCAAAATGAGTTCGCGATTCAGTGCTGCGATCGATACAAATCCGACGGCCCAGATAGACGAACTCCGATCCATCGCGAACTAAACACCGTGATCAATGCACATCTAACGGCCCAGATATACGCATCTCGATCCATCGTGAACCAGACACCGTGCTTGAGGAAAATCCAACTGCCCAGATGCAACCCGCCCAATCCGAGATGCGTGTGGGTGATTTGAGGAAGATCTGACGATCCAGATCAAATGCTCCGCAAATAAAAATTGAATAATCTAAGATAAATGCTTTAAAAATTCAAAAAATTAGTTTCTAAATTCCCAAAAATTTTCAAAAATTTACTCGTTAATCTCCTATGCTTGGAGGGCATGAAATTTTGAAGAATTGACAAGTTTCCCACAAGATGACACCTCAAACTTGCCATTCTCTATCCTTTTGAACTCTATATAAACACCTCCCATGCTCACAATTCATCTCATCCCAAGAAATGAGAGTTGAATTGTCATCTTGTTTCCTAAGCCTTCTTCTTGGCAATCCCCTTAGTTTTTGAGTAATCTTGAACTGTTCTTGAGAGTTCTTGAGTGTTTGGAAGCCTTGAAGTGACGAAACTCTGCCAAATTTTAGAGGCGTACAGAAGAGACATTTTTAAGGTGGAAGTGACTTCTAACTTCTACTTCTTTATTTTAATTTGAATAAGTCTTGCATGTGTGATAATGTTTTAAAGATAATTGATTGAATATATGTTTTAATATGCATGCTTTATTTATTTGATATGCCACGAATATACATGTTATGCATGTTTAGAAATTAAGAATATTGATGCATGTTATACCTGAATTGTGCCATGAATAAATATTTAAGGATTTATGTTTTGTATATGTTGCATCGATGGTTTAATTCGATATTTTGTGTTTTGTCACTAAGAAAAGATTAAATAATGATTCAATCCACGTACTGGTGCGATGCTGGACTGCATAGTATCATCGTGTGTGTTCCACCCCCCGACCTGGCTTGCCTGTTTACCATTGACGATTTTGAACTAGGTTTCCAAGAGTGATCCCACTTTCTAGATATTTGGGTTTGAGTTTCCATTTGTCATTCTCTCTCCCTACAATGTGGAACACAGAGATTTAACTTTTTCGGTTCGAATGTCAACCATAAACAAGAAATTTGTTTGAATCGCCTAATGTACAAAAATGTTTGATATGCTTGGTTTGTTTGAATTGAAATAATGATTTAGATGTTTAGAAAGATCCACTGGGCTATGTGCTCACCCCTTCCATCTATTTTTCAGGTAATTGATTTACATGAAGACCATGAAAATTAGTTAGGTTCTTTTATTTAAAAAGTTTTTAATTTCTATGTAAGGGCATGTTGCCCAAGTTTTGAATCTTTCACTGTAATAGTTTTTCTTTAAGATCAAATTGTGTACTCAATTTTATTTAATTAATCGAGTTTATGAATTTTAGTTATTTCTTGTACTGTTACCTTACTAAATTCTTAAATTTAAGTTATTTTCTGTTAAATCCAATCAAGTCATGAAATAATTGAAATAGAAAGAAAGTCAAGTGTGTGTCACTTGTAAAGTAACACCAGCCCGGCCCGCCATTTGGTTTAGCCCACCGTCAAGAGAATGGTGGTCGTGTCCAATGCTTAAAGATACGGGGTTTGGGGTGTTACAAAAGCTGAAAGAGGGGTTTGTTGTATGTTGGATTTTTGAACACGAAACCATGAAAAATGACACCTAAAGTGTGATTTTCTATGTGCTTGTTGTTGTGCTGATTAGGGCATGAATCCATGAAGAGAAGAACAAAAATCTGATGTGTGCGTTTTGGCTGGATGAAGGAAAAGTTTAGATCTAGAAATATTTCTGGTTTGTGCATTGTATGTTTGTTGGACGGTAAATTGAGCTTGTTGGTTTTGTTTGGCCGAACTGAATGAAGAAGGAAGAACGAGCTGGTCGTGATTCAAAGAAGAGGGAAATGTAAAAATTTTGTTGAAGCTAAAATTTTGTTGATCGTGATTCAAAGAAGAGGAAAGAAGAATAAAAATCCGAATGTGTTTTGCAAACAAAAAAAGGGGCAATCGTGATTTGCTTATTGTTGTTGATGCCGACCAGACGAAGAACGAAGAACCAGTAGCTATGTGTGTGTTGCTGGTGCGTTCATGGGTTGAAGATGAATAGGGACGAAATCTGGTTTGTGATTTGGGTTTTCGATTTGTTGTATGCAAATCACAAATAGAGAAGAAGTGAAACATGATGCATCTTTAGATTTGGGATGAACTGAAAAGAAGATGAAGTGGTTGGTTGGGACTTGCGCGAAGAAGAAATTTGCAGCTGATGCGTTCCTGTGCGAAAGAAAATCTTCAACAAAAAAATTTTGCGCATTGCTGTGTTTGTTCGCACGACGAAGACGACGAGCGATGCCCGAGCTTCGAACTCAAATCTGAAAGGTATAATATTTTTAATTTTTTGATTTTAAATTCTAAATAGTTCAAAATTCATTTTCTTTGATTTTAGATGCGCAAAAATGAAAATTAGAAAATTTGAACCTTTAGTAGTTAAAAATATGAAATTTGAAGCCTTATTAAATATTTTTATGTTAGAACTATAATTTTACTTTACGTGAAATTTTGGATGGATTGGATATCAAAGTTCAGGGGATTTTTGTGGCTCAAGCCTTAGATTATTTTATTTAATTTGAAGGAGTAGTAGAGGCTTAGAAAATTCAATATGTAAATTTTTATTGTCAGATTTAATATTTATTGGTTCTAATCTAAATTATTAATTTTGATCTAAGTAAATTTATTTAGAAGTGAATAAATCATGAAAGCTTAGAAATTAATTATTAAAGTTTTTAATTTCAAATTAAGAAATTCGGAGGACTTAGAAATTGTCTTAATTTAGATTATATGAAATTTTGGAATTTTAAAAAATTATTTAAACTTAAAAACATTTTGGATAAAATTGAATATGAGTTAGAAATTTAGAAAGTTTTATTGATTGTTAAATTTCTGATTTTTGTAATTTTAGAGTATTGAATATATCGAAGGAAAGCAAGGTAGCCCCGAAGATCTACGTAATCAAGTGGGTGCAATTTCCTTACTCATACGCCTTATGTAGATTTAAAATTCAAAACATTTGTTTAAATAGTTCAAGGTTATTAGAATTTTATTATGAAATTGATTGAAATTGTTTGGTATACTTCGATGATGGCATGATGAATGATAAACTATTTCATTTCACACATAATTATTTCATGACATGCATAAGTAGAAGAAATACATTACATAACATAAATTATTCATTTGGCTACCTTGTAAATTGCATTTTATAACATTCATTATTTATTTAACTGCTATTGAATTGCATGCATAATTTCATTAATTCTCTATTAAATTGTGAAATGTTTGTTGTGATTGAATTTGTTTGTGAAACTAAAAAGAAAGCGAAGGATTATGAAGAATCCACATACCAGTGCGATCGACGAGCTTGAAGCGGATCGAGGTAGCATCTCCTATATGTCACTGCTTGAGAATGACGAACCACAAGGCGGATCGTAGGTATTCCCAATCTTGAGCTGCTTGTGACAGCTAGAAGTCTTTGGGAGACGGTACGAGCTGCAATAAGTACTCTCTCTTAGATTATGATACATAATACTGTGACATGACTGATTTTAGATGGTACTCGAGACCTTCTATGATTAGACAAGATCACAGGGAATACCGAGAGTCATCTCAACACTCTTCCGGTCTTAGATTAAAACCAAAACAAATGAATGTTTGAAATGCCTAACGTGTGAAAATGTTTGTAATGTTTTGAATTTTGAGTATAATGCATGTGATGTGTAGGAATGACCCATAGGGCTTTCGAGCTCATTCCCATTTTATTTTTCAGGTACACATAGACGTAGAGTACTGTAACTTACGTCAGAAGACTCTCACTTTTGATTGGAAACCTCATGGGGAAGGTTATCCGGAATAAGATGATTTAGAGGTTGTATTTACCTTATTCGTATTGAATCGATTTACATATATTTATTTCGATTCTGGATTTTAATCGATCATGTCTAAACGGTATTATTTGTTTAACATTTATTGTTTTAATAGAAGTTTTGTTTTTGAAGTGATTCCACTGCGTGATTTGAAATTTATGATTCATGATTTGTAATTTATGATATATAATTTTAGACTTTCTATTAAGAACTTGAATTGAAGAAAGAGATTTTGACAAAAAAAATTTTAAGTAGCATTTCGATTTTCAACGGGTGACGACCCACACATGAGGCATAACATGTAACTGGAGGTCCGATTGAGAGTCGAGGTGTTACACTACTGTAGTAGTCAAAGCAGTTTGTGTAATAGGAATTCATTACTGCGATAACCAAAATGAATAGTATTACAAGAATTTATTACTGCGTAACCAAAACGCATAATATAGAGCAGAATATACTATCGCGATAACTAGAGGACATGCTTGAAGAATAGTGTGACTACCATAGTAGCCTATCGTGGTAGTGCAGAATTTGATTAATTTTGATAGATTCTAGGATTTCTGAATCTGTGTTCCACCTGGACTACCATGATCAACGACCACGGTAGTGTGACTAAAAAAGGTAAATTGAGCAGTGTCGAACAGTCTTGAGCTAACAATAAAAATAGATATGTGTTTTGAGGTTTGAACATCATTCAATGACATCCATTCACATTCTTTCTCATTCATTCTGGGACATTTTCTGAGATTCTTTGGATCAAATAAGAAGCTTAGACAGTAGTAGCAGGGAAGCTAGAACAAGAAACAAGAGAAGGCATTCATGTCTCTCTAGTATGATTTCTAGTGTTTCTAATCCTTGTTTCTGTATTCTCTACACTATTTCAGGCTAAACACTTCTATTCTAAGAAGTAATTTCAATTGTGAGAACCTTTAATTCTATGTTTTGATTAATCTATATTGGTGTTTGTTCTATATCTTGTGTTCTTATTGCTTTCTATTTGCTAGCCATAGATAGGAAGATCTTAGACTGTTAAACTATCTCGGGAGATATATTTAATGGTTTGATCATCAACTTATAGACCTAGATAGATTAATTGATCGGGAAGTTGTTGATTTTATACAAGGTTGCCCGTGAAAAACAAATTATCATGCATTAGTTATTTTGTTGTACGTCTTGGAGAGGGCATTAGAAACTTGGCTAATAGATATGAAGATAACCTAGGAGGGAGTTTTAATTATCAGTGCTATAACCTACAAAACTACGAGATAGATTAATTGAAATAAGAATTAGGGGAGATCACATGAGATTTTAATATCCTAGAAACTCGATAAACATTGTTTTCAAATTCAGCTTTCTTTTGATTTAAATTTAATTTCAATTTACAACATCATATTTGATTTATAGCCTTGATAAAATTGACATTAATAGTGAATTGGGCTTTGAGGTTATTGGCATTTAACTGTTTCGAAAGGACGATATCCGTTTACAACTGATTTTACTACTTGCGACACTATACACTTGCAGTGCCAACCAACAAGTTTTTGGTGCCATTGCTAGGGAACGGGGTACAATAATATGAGAACCAGTTGAACTTGGTTAAATCTTAATAAAGGCAAATTTTCTTTTTATTTATATTTTCTTTTCTTTTATTCTTTGATTCATTGGATATACTGTTCTCTGGTTGTTTTGCTTGTTGTCTCAGTTGTTGATGAGTAGATATTCAATTGAGTTGAGGGATCCTGATTTGTCAAAAACACTTAGACAAATTCAATTGGAGATTAGAGCTCACACATTTCACATGGATGAAAGTAGCAGATCCATTGGCGGTCATGAGGGTGAAGCACCACTCAGGACTTTTTTAAGCCTGTGTTGAATAACAATTACTTCAGAATCGCTAGAACACCCATCAACGCCAACAATTTTGAGTTGAAGCCATCTCTAGTTACTATGGTGTAGCAACAACAGTTTAGCGATTTAGCTACAAAAGATCCAATGACACATTTAAATTCATTCATGGAGATTTTTTTTATAGTTAAAATGAATGGGGTAACAGAAGATCAACTAAGGTTAAGGTTTTTTCTTTTCTCTCTAAGGGATAAAGCATGACACAAACTCTCTTGCTTGGTAGCATCACTGCTTGGGAAACGATGAGACAAAAGTTTCTGCGAAAGTATTTCACTCCAGCAAAAGTTCATCTACTTCGGGGTGATCAGCTCATTAAAGAAATCAAATTTTGAATCTCTCTGTGAAGTTTGGGATAGATTTAAAGATTTGTTGAGAAGATGTCCTTAACATGGTTATTTTCCATGGTTCCAAGTTCAAATGTTCTATAGTGGTTTGACACCACCTACCAGAGCTTTGGTTGATTTTGTAGCTGGAGGATCTTTGATGGGGAAATCTACAACTTAGGCGACACAACTTATTGAAGATATGACAGCAAATGCCTATGAACATAGAACTGAACGAGGCTCAATAAAATGAATTGAAGTTAATGAGGTGGATGAGATTAGAATTCTACATGCTCAATTAGTAGCCATGACTCATCGGATGGACGTATAGGATGAGAAGATTGGAAATGGCTGTTTTCAACCACAACAAATCAATCAATCTTGGCCATAGCTGAAGTGAACGAAACTTCTTTTACAAAGGAGAAATCAATTGAGAAGGTCAGCTTGATTAATCACTTTGGTAACTATCAAGGGCAGCAACAAGGTAATCAAATTCTTAAGTACTATCATCCAGAATCAGAAAACATAAAAATTTCTCCTATGCAAACAATAGAAATTTCTAGCAAGCCCAACCAAGTTTTGCTCCACAGTAAGGCTTGTATCAAAAGAAACCATCATTGGAGGAAAAGATGGATGAGATGATGAATATGAAAGCCTGATTCTTTAAAGAATTGACTGGTAGGATTGACAAAAAATGATAGTAAAGTTTTAGGATTGGAGATTCAAATGGGAAACATAAATTCTACAGTGAAAACTCTTGAAACAAAAATGGAAAAATTGGCCCAAGGATTCAGTAGCCATTAGCGAGATCTTTCCCTAGTGACACACAAGTAAATATGAAAGAAAGTTGTAAGGCCATATTTACAAGAAGTGGAAAAGAAATCCAAGGCCCACCCCTACTGTCTAGTTCACTATGCTAGCTAATGAGTCTAACAGTATAGAAGAACCCATTCCTGCAGAGCAAAATGAGACAACACAAACTAAGGGAGAAAAGAAGAAAGGCAAATTTCTTGGGATCACTATTCAAGACAACAAAAAGCTTGAAACCCCTCCTTTCCCTTTCTATAGTAGTTTTACAAGAAGAAAATAGATGAGCATCAGGTCCAAGAACCAAAAATTGGATGATCATGAGATCGTGAGGCTTATAAAGGAGTGCAGTGCCATAATTCAAAGGAAGTTGCCACAAAAGTTGAAAGATCTAAAGAGTTTTACCATTCCTTGCAATATAGGCAAAGCAACAGTTGAGAAGGTTCTGTGACACTTAGGGGCCAATATTAATTTAATGCCACTTTCAATGTATCGAAGGTTGGGCCTATCTGAATCAAGCCTACAACTATATCTCTTTAGCTTGCAGACCGATCTATTATCTACCCAAAAGGAATCATTAAAGACGTATTGGTAAAGGTAGATAAGTTTATCTTTCCAGTTGTCTTTGTGGTATTAGACATGGAGGAAGATGATGAAGTACCATTGATCCTTATGAGACCATTGTTAGCCATTGGGTAGGCCTTTATAAATGTTTCAAAAGGAGAGCTCACGTTGCAAGTTAATGAAAACAAAGTAGTCTTCAACATCTATCAATCTTTAAGGTTGCCAACATAGGAGCATGAATGCAAGAAAATCACTGTGATACAAGTTAGAACTCAGGCAGTGGTTGAAGAATCTAAATCTCAAGTTAATAAAGGCATAAAAGCTGAAGTGGATAAAGGGAAAGCATTGCAAGCATATCAAAAACTTAGCTATGCCACTAACGAGTCAATTGATGCATTACATGAACAGAAGATTCCCATTAAGCAGCCAAATCACCCATTGCTAAAATATAAGCAGCCACTTGATCTCATCAAGCAAAAATGGTGCTAAACAAAGACATTTGTAAAGATCGACAAATTGGGTTTCGATTAACTTGTCGATACCCCTTCCTTAGGGAGAAGGACGAATTGATTGGAACGGTGTCCTGACAGACCCACTCTCAAATCGAGTTCTTCAAGACACTATTAAGCCTCTTGCACACACCATATATAACATAATTAAAGAAATCATAAGAGATGCAGAAGTAGCTAAACAAATAATTACAGTAAAATTTTTTTTAAGTTAAACAAAAATTTACTATATACAGTCTCCTAAATGCAGCAGTAGCAAAAATGCCTAAGGTAAAATATTTACAATGGTTTCCTTACCCCCGATACATCATACCAACACTCAAAATAGTGAAACATGTGAAGAAACCTACCAAAATAAAAGAAATTTGCACTATGCGATGACCACTCTCTTGCCTTTGTCCGTAGTATAAGAACCTGAAATGTTAGAGTAGTGAGCCAATTTGTCTACAATGGCTTAGTGAGTAATGTAGTATAATATATAACTTAGAACAAGAATTCTATAAAACAATATGATGTATGCATGGACAATAATAATAATGTAAATGAATGCAACAACTAACAAATGTTAAATCCATAATGCAATCATGTATCTTCCATTTTGAAAACGATGTTAATGCTGAAAACACTTGTCGAAGCTCTTAATAGCCTACAAGGCAATAATAAATCCACTCGAGTGAGTGTACCTAATAGTTAGGCATATTCTCATATCATATCATAGGGATCTGCCAGCTCATTCCTCATGTATGACGGCCTTAGATCCTCAATAAAGGAGTCGATTGATAGACCTATATAGAACGTATCCCCAGGTACAATAGCTTCTAATCCTTCTATCACATCCAATACCCTAACCTGCACCTAGACCTCGAGATTCGGTGCACATTTTCATTTAAAACCTATTTAAAGATAGTAAATGCATTGCAATATGTAATAACTTTCATTTATGAATATAATAACAAGTTTAAGTAATAAATTAGAAAACACTACTCACAAAGATGCTTAGCTCCCGGTGCTCCTCTAGTGACTGGTCGCATGCCGCTGACATTTGATCCTGCATGATTAACGTGGTTTCTTAATATCTACATAAAACTTGACTCAAATCTAACTTTTTATGGTCCTTGATCAATAAAAGATTGACTAGGTCAATTATGGTCCATTTATAGATTTGGTCAATTTTGGTCAATATAGTCAACTCTAATCAAGCCTAACACTTGCTAACCTGTATAATTGACACGGTCAACATAGTCAACAAGGTCAATCGATGTAATTAAGCTCTTAGTATTGACCCAAGATACTAAAAATCAATATTGTTGACATATGTCCTACTTTTGGTACACAATGACCAACTTTTTCATAAATTTGGTAGTCCAATATAGTAAAAAGGAAAATTTTAATTATTTTCCATGTTAGCATATTTTTTCCCAATAAGTATTTCATAATATTATACAGCATTGTATATAAACAATATATGATAGTTCATATTATTTAACATTATATAACCATATATACAATTTTTTTCATATTTATTAATTAATCCTCAAATTGCATAAATACAAATTTAATATATCAATTAACCTTTAAAAATCCTAATTTTAGAGCCATTGAGTTTAAAATTTTATTTTGGACATTTAAGTAACTACCAACTCAAATTTTAGTGTCAATATGTATGCCCCCTATGTGTTAACTTTCAATTACCATATAAATTTTTAGGGCTTACATGAGTATAAATAAACTATATATCTATATTCTACTCGTTGATCTAAAAACAATGATATATATATGTTGTGTAGTTTTCCTCATAGTGAAAAGACACCTAGTTTTGGGTCACACACTAAACTATCACCTTTATTAAAAATTATACTAGAAAAGCTATAATTCATAACTCTCATAACAATTTTGAATTGAAAATAGGTAAAAATGATTTACCCAAAACCTCGGATCTTCGAAAATGGACAACTTTTCTTTCCTTCTTTTCTCCCCTTTTCTTCCTCTTTTTCTCATTCTTTTTCTTCTTTCTTCTCTTTTTTTCTCTCCTTTTTCTCTCTTTCCCGGATGCTTTGGTGTGAGCATGAATTAAGAGAGGAAATGAAGGCTATTTATAGGTTTTTTATTTGGTTAGGTTTGGGGTGGGTTTCACCATCCATTAATGCCAAGATAAATCTTATCAACACCTTATCTTATGTTATCCTCTTATTTTATTTTATTTTATTTTTCTTTTCCCCCATTATCCAACCAAGCACATCATTCATTATTATTCATTTGATATATATATA
>JAJIYU010005197.1:0-22950 GCA_030144865.1 Tinospora cordifolia
TTTAATATTGTATTTATTAGACATATTTCTATTTCTTTAATATTTAATTAATGCTATTAATTAAATAATCAATATTTTCCATTTTCATGTATTTTTATTTATTTCATATTTCATTTTCAGATAATACATTATGTAATTATACACTAATATTCACATAATGTTTGATTTATTTTTAATAAATACATTTTATTTAATTATATGCATTTTTCTATATACATATCCCGATAATATGTAGAATTCACTTTTTTTGTGCTAATATACACTTTATTCATACACATATTAACCTATATGTGTATTTATACTTTATTTTTATTTATTTATTTTACTAAACCTTAACTTTTTTATTTAATTATCAAATTAAGGTTTTATTTGTTTAATTTCCACTATATCTCTAATTTATTTTATTTTTCTTGTGCCAACCCACCATTTACACTCAAAATTTCTTAAAATCTTTGAAACTAATTTATTTGACTTATTTTATTTATTTTAAATTATTTGACAAAATTCTGGGGTATTACAATCTCTAAGAATGAGATCAATGTAGTAATTGTGAAGATTTTAGGAACTGAGGTGTTACACTTATAGTTTAAAGATACTACAATAGACAATCATAGACTATTATAAACCAACGTAGACTATCATAGACTACAACAAACCCTCATAGACCATAATATGTTAGTCTTTCTTTGGCTTAAGTAAGTTGGTCTATGACCTTCTACTATCATCTATAATAGTCTGTAGCTATCTACAATTTTCCACGAGGGTTTATAGTCATTTATAGTTATCTGAAGTGGTTTTTTATGCTTGTAATTGTCTATTAACTTACTGAAACCAAAGAGAAACTAATACATTATGGTCTATAATGATTTGTAGTGGTTTATGAAAGTCTATGGTGGCCTATAATAGTCTATGATTGTTTATGATTGTGTATTGATGTTTGTAGCCAAAAAAGTAATGTAGATATAGTTTAAAACGACTACTACAGACAATCATAGACAATTATAGACTTCCAAAAACTATGATATACTACTACATACCATCGTAGACTATAAAATGTTAGTTTTTCTTATGCTTAAGTAAGTTGGTGTATGACCTTGTATAACGGTCTATGATGGTCTCTAGTTGTTTATAAAGGTCTATGAGGGTTTATTGGCATTTGTAATTATCCACAGTGATTTGATGCTTGTAATTTTCTATGAACTTACTAAAACCAAAGAGAGACTAATATATTATGGTCTATGATGGTTTGTATTGGTTTAGGATAGTCTATGGTGCTCATTAAATGTCTATGATGGTCTATAATTGAGTGTTGTTGTTTGTAGTTAAACATGAACTTACTTAGAGTTTAAAAAGACTACTTTAGACAATCATAGATCATTACAGACCAACGTAAACTATCATAGACCATATATGTTAGCTTTTTTCGGCTTAAGTAAGTTGGTCTGTAACCTTCTATAATGGTCTCTGGTTGTGTATAACGGTCTATGAGGGTTTATAGTTATTTATAATTATCAATAGTGGAGTTTGATGCCTTTGATTGTCTATGACGGTATGTGGTGGTCTTTAATGGTCTATGAGTGTATATGATTATGTATTGATGTTTATAGTTGAAAATGAATTTATTTATAGTTCAAAAAGAGTACTATAGATGATCATAAACAATTATAGTCCACGATAGACTACACTAGAGTACTACAGACTATTGTAGACTATAATATTTTATTTTTTCTTTGGCTTAAGTAAGTTGTTCTTTGACCTCATTAAAACCAAAGAGAGACTAATACATTACTATCTATGATGGTCAGTAGTGGTCAATGATAGACTATGGTGGTCTATAATGGTTTCTGATGGTCTATGATTGCGTATTGATGTTTGTGATAGAAAATGAACTTACTTAGAGTTGAAAAAGACTACTATAAACGATCATGGACCATTATAGACCACCATAGACTATCATCGACTATTATAAACCGTGATAAACCAGAATATGTTAGTCTTTCATTGGCTTAAGTAAGTTGGTCTTTGACCTTCTATAATGGTCTACGATCGTTTGTAGCCATTTATAATTATCTATGGTGGTTTTGATGCATGTAGTTGGCTATGAACTTACTTAACCGAAAGAAAGACTAGCACATTATTGTCTATGATGGTATGTAGTGGTCTATGACAGTCTATGGTGGTCTATAATGGTCTATGGTTGTCTATGATTGTCTATTGATTTTTGTAGTCGAAAATGAACTTACTTAGAGTTGTAAAAGACTACTACATACGACCCTAGACCATAATAAACCACCATAGCCCATCATAGACTATAATATGTTAGCATTTCTTTGGCTTTTGTAACTTGGTCTATGACCTTCTATAATGGTCTATGGAAGTCTCTAGCTGTCCATAAATGTCTATAAGGGTTTATAGTAATTTATAACTCTCTATAGTGCTTTTTCATGCCTGCAATTTTATAAGAACTTACCTAAACCAAAGAGAAACTAATACATTATGGTCTATGATGGTTTGTAGTGGTCTGTGATACATTATGGTGGTCTTTAATGATCTACGATGGTCTATGATTGTGTGTTAACGTTTATTTTTGAAAATGAACTTATAGTTTGAAAAGACTATTATAGACGATCATAGACCATTATAAACTACCATAGGTTGTCATAGATTATAATAATCCCTCATCAACCATAATATGTTAGTCATTCTTTGGCTTAAGTATGTCAGTCTATGACCTTCTATAATGGTCTATGATGGTCTCTAGCTTTCTGTAATGGTCTATGAGGCTTTATTGTCATTTATAACTATCTTAGGTGGTTTTTGATGCCTGTAATCGTCTATTAACTTACTTAAACCAAAGAAAGACTAATACATAGTGGTCTGTAGTGGTTTATAGTTGTGTATGGCGATCTACATTAGTTTATGATGGTCTATGATTGTGTATTGATGTTTGTAGTAAAAAATTAACTTAGATAAAGTTTAAAAAGACTAATATAGACAATCATAGACCAATATAGACTGTCATAGACTATCGTAAACTACTATAGACCATCATAGGCGATAATATGTTAATGTATGTTAATCTTTCATGGCTTAAGAAAGTTGGTCTAGGACCTTCTGCAATGGTCTATGATGGTCTATGATAGTCTATGGTATGTCTATGAAGGTTTATAGTCATTTATAATTATCTATAGTTGTTTTTTATGCTTGTAATTGTCATTGAACTTGTAGTGGTCTATGATAGTCTATGGTGGTCTATAAAGGTTTATGATTGTTTATTGATGTTTGTAGTTGAATATGAACTTACTTAGAGTTTTGAAAGACTATTATAGACGATTAGAGACCCTTATAGATCACATACACTATCATAGACTACTATAGACCATCATAGACTATAATATGTTAGTTTCTCTTTAGCTTAAGTAAGTTGGTCTTTGACCTTCTATAATGGTCTATGATGGTATATAGTCATTTATAACTATCTGTAGTGGTTTTTGGTGCCTTTTGTTATCAATCAACTTACTTAAACCAAAAAGAGACTAATACATTATGGTGTATGATTGTATGTAGTGGTTTACGATTGTCTATGGTAGTCTATAATGGTCTATGATTATATATTGATGTTTGCAGTAAAAAATGAACATACTTAGAGTAAAAAAATACTACTATAGACAATCATAGACTATTATAGACTACCATAGATTGTCATAGACTACTATAGACCATCACAGACTATAATAAATTAGTCTTTCTTTGGCTTCTATAAGTTGGTCTATGACCTTCTATAATGGCCTGTGGTGGTCTCCAACTGTCCATAAATTTTTATGAGGGTTTATAGTCATTTATAGTTATTTATAGTGCTTTTTGATGCTTGTAATTGTCTATGAACTTACCTAAACCAAAGAAAGACTAATACATTTAGGTCTCTGACGGTCTATAGTGGTCTATGATGGTCTATAGTGGTCTATAATAGTCTATGGTAGTCTATAATGGTCAATGATTGTGTGTTGATGCTTGTAATCGAAAATGAACTTACTTTGCCTTTAAAAAGACTAATATAAATTATCATAGAGTAATATAAACCGCTATATACTATCATAGACTACTACAAACCATTGTAGACCATGATATATTAGTTTTTCTTTTGCTTAAGTAAGTTGGTCTCTAACCTTCTATAGTAGTATATGATGGTCTCTAGTTGTGTCTAATGGTCTATGAGGGTTTATAGTCATTTATAATTGTCTATGGTGGTTTTTGATGCCTATAATTGTCTATGAACTTTCTTAAACAGAAGAGAGATGAATACATGGTGGTCTATAATGGTCTATGATGGCCTCTAGTTGTGTATTGATTTTTCTACTCGAAAATGAAGTTACTTATAGTTCTAAAAGAGTACTATAGATGATCATAGACAATTATATTCCACAATAAACTATCGATAGACTACTACAGACCATCATAGACCATAATATGTTAGTTTTTCTTTGGCTTAAGTAAGTTGGTCTATTACTTTCTATAATGGTCTACGATGGTCTCTAGTTCTGTATAATTGTCTATGAGGGTTTATAGTCATTTATAATTATCTATAGTGGTTTTTGATGCCTGTAATTGTCTATGAACATACTTAAACCGAAGAGAGACTTATACAATACTGTCTATGATTTTCTGCAGTGGTCTATGATAGTCTTTGGTAGTCTATAACAGTTTACGATGGTGTACGATTGTGCATTAATGTTTTGTCGTTGAAAACGAACTTACATAGAGTTAAAAGGACTACTATAGATGATCATAGACCATTATAGACTACTATAGACTATCATAGACTACTATAGACCATCATAGACCACAACATGTTAGTATTTCTTTCGCTTAAGTTGTAATACCCCGAAATTGTGTACGAAATTTGATTTAAAAAATTAAATAAAGAGGAATTGATCCCTAGGAATTCTAATTGAAGGGAGTTGAAACTTTGGTGTATAGAAATATAAAAAGATATATATATGGTGCAAATCACGAATAATAGGAATAAGGAAAATAGAAATAAACAGTCAAAAAAAAGAAAAAACAACATCACGCGATTACTGAGGTAACTGTGGTAACCCTGCGCAACTTTGGAAAAAAAAGGGGGAATCGCAATACCACAATATTGGGCTTGGGGTACCACGGTAGTAAGATACGAAAGCCGAAAAGAAAAAGAAGGCTTGTGTGCGCAAGAAACGAATTAGAAGTATTTTCTGACCTAGTACTGTGGTACTTGAATGCAAGTACTGTGGTAACATGACAAGTTTCTGAAATATTGCGAGCAAAAGGCCATCTAAAATGAATTGAAAAGTCCCCAAACCCTAAATTACTATTTCCTGTGGCCAAGAATGAAGAAATAGCAAGTTTCCTCTGCTGGGAACACCCCAAACTTGCCAATTCTCACCTACTTAAACTCTATATAAACAATGTTTGGGCTCCCATTCTCTTTATCCTTGCAAGAATAGACAAGTCTCTCTTGCTCTTTCTGCCTCCCTCTTGGCATCCCTTTTCTTTCTTGAGCTATTCTAAACAATAGTTGGAGTGGTAGTAACGAAGCACTGCACAAAATTCTGTGCTAGCAATTGGGGAGATCTAATGGAGATTCAATTGGAGGTTCAAAAGGAGTTACTATTTGAGGTGGAGATGATTTTCAACTTTTACTTTATTATTTTGATTTAAATATGGCTTGCATGTATGTGATGCTCTAATATGCATGATCAATTATTTTACATGCCATGTAGAATTTGCATGCTTAGGCTTACATTAATAAATATGTGTGTTAAGTGATGATATGATCCATACTATGTTGTTACCATGATCGCATGTTTAATTTTTGTTTAAGTTCAGTTTATTTACATAAATTTTATGTTTTTGGACTTAATCAAATATTAATTGAGATTCTAACCATGTACAACCGAGAGAAAGGATTTCTTCGTGTGTGTTCGAACCATGTCGAACCTTTGACTTAGAACTGAGTGTCAAGATTGACTCTAAAGTGAACTGGCTTTTCAAGAGTGATCCCACTTCACAGAGAAGGGTTTGAGTTTCTGGAATGATCTCTCTCCCTAGATTTGGAACACAAAGGTTAATCCCTTTCGGTCTTAATTACAACCAAACATAACGAATTGTTTGAATCACATAATATTTAAAAGTGTTTCACCTGTTTGTCTAATTTGCTGAAATAATGATTTAAATGTTTGGAATGATCCATTGGGCTTCAAGCTGACCCTTTCTTTCTAATCTTTCAAGAAATTAATATATCAAGACCTTATGGAGTACTCTTAGATTATTTTCTTTTTGAGATTTTATTAAACTATAGGGCATGTTGGCCGAACTTATTTTATTTTGAGTTTTGAAGTTATTTCCGTTGTATTGAACCCAAAGGCTATGTACCTTGGAATTTTGAATAAATTAATGATATTGGATTTTATTAATATCATAGTGTTGACATTACTATTTTTTATGAAATATATTTATGCATAAGTTAATGTACTAAAGGAGTCCTAAGGATTTGGGAATAGAAAAAGGAAAGAAGAATAACGTAACACGGGACCCACCTCTCTGGGGACCTAAAATAGAAAGACAAATATTGTCGGATGACGTGGGCCCAAGGCACAAGAGGTAGGGTTTTACATAAGTAAGTTGGTCTTTGACCTTATATAATGGTCTATGATGGTATAAAGTTATTTATAATTTTTTGTAGTTGTTTTTTATGTTTATAGTTGTCAATGAACTTACTGCAACTAAATAGAGACTAATACATTATGGTCTACGATGGTATGCAGTGGTCTATGATAGTATATGGTTCTTTATAATGGTCTATAACGGTCTATGATTATGTATTGATGTTTGCAGTAAAAAATGAACTTACTTATAGTTGAAAAATACTACTACATACAATCATAGGCCATTATAGACTACCATAATGAACTTACATACAGTTTATGATGGTCTCTAGTTCTGTATAATGGTCTATGGGGGTTTATAGTCATTTATAATTATCTGTAGTGGTTTTTGATGCCTTTAATTGTCCATGAACTAACAAAAATAAAAGAGAGATTAATACATTATGGTCTATGATGGTCTGTAGTGGTCTATGATACTCTATGGTGGTGTTCAATGGTTTATGATGGTCTATGAATGTGTGTAGATGTTTGTTGTTGAAAACGAACTTACTTATAGTTTAAAAGTCTACTATAGACGATCATTGACCATTATAGACCACCATAGAATATCATAGACTGCTATAGACCATCGTAGACCCTAATATGTTGGTATTTCTTTGGTTGCAGTAAGTTGGTTTATGACCTTCTACGATAGTCTATGATGGTGTCTAGTTGTATATAATGGTTTACGAGTGTTTATAGTCATTTATAATTATCTATAGTGGTTTTTTATGCTTGTAATTGTTTACGAACTCACTTAAACAAAAGAGAGACTAACACATTATGGTTTATGATGGTCTATAGTAGTCTATGATACACTATGGTAGTCTATAATGGTCTATGATGGCTATGATTGTGTATTGATGTTTGTAGTAAAAAATTAAATTACTTAGAGTTAAAAAAGACTACTTTAGATGATCATAGACCATTATCGACCATCATAGACGATAATACGTTAGCCTTTTTTTGGCTTGAGTAAGTTGGTCTATGACCTTCTGTAATGGTCTAAGATGGTTTCTAGTTTTCTATAATCGTGTATGAAGGTTTATAGTCATTTATAATTATCTTTTGTGGTTTTTGATGCCTGTAATTGTCTATTAACTTGCTTAATCTAAAGTGAGACTAATACATTACAGTCTATGATAGTTTTTCGTGGTTTATGATACTCCATGGTGGCTTTTAAAGGTCTATAATGGTCAATGATTGTGTATTGATGTTTATAGTCAAAAATAAAGTTACTTATAGTTTAAAAAGAATATTAGAGGCAATGAAAGATCATTATAGACCACGATAGACTATCATACACGACTACAGACTTTCGTAGACCATAATATGTTAGTATTTCTTTGGTTATAGTAAGTTGGTCTATGACCTTTTATAATTGTCTCTGATGGTCTCTAGCTATCTATAATGGTTTAAGAAGGTTTATAGACATTTGCAATTATCTATAGCGGTTTTTGATGCCTATAATTGTCTATGAACTTACTTAAACCAAAGAGAGACTAATAAATTATGGTCTATGATTGTTTGTTGTGGTCTATAATAGTTTATGGTGGTCTATAATGATCTATGATGGCCTATGATTGTGCATTGATGTTTGTAATCGAAAATCAACTTACTTTGAGTTTAAAAAGACTACTATTGATGATCATAGACTAATATAGACCGCCATAGATTATCATAGACTACTATAGTCCATCGTAGACTAGAATATGTTAGTCTTTCCTTAGCTCAAGTAAGTTGGGCTATAACCTTTCATAGTGGTCTATGATGGTCTCTAGTTGCGTATAATGGTCTAAGAGGGTTTATAGACGTTTACAATTAACTATAGTTGTTTTTTATGCCTATAATTGTCTATGAACTTACTTAGACTGAAGAGAGACTAATACATTATGGTCTATAATGGTCTATACCAATCTACGGTAGTCTGTGGTGGTCTTTAATGGTCTATGATGATATATGATCATGTATTGAAGTTTATAGTTGAAAAAGAAGTTGCTTATCGTTCAAAAAATAGTACTATAGACAACCATAGACAACTATAGTGCACAATAGGCAATCCTAAACTACTACAGACCATCATAGGCCATAATATGTTTGTCTTTCTTTAGCTTAAGTAAGTTGGTCTTTAACCTTCTATAATGGTCTATGATGGTCTCTTGTTTTTTATAATGGTTTATGAGGGTTTATAATCATTTATAATTATCTATAATGGTTTTTGATGTATGTAATTGTCTATGAACTTACTTTAACCGAAGAAAAACTAATACATTGCTGTCTATGATGGTTTGTAGTGGTCTATGATGGTCTGTAGTGATCTATGATAGTCTATGGTCGTCGATAATGGTCTATGATTGTGTATCAATTTTCGTAGTTAAAAATGAACTTACATAGAGTTGAAAAAGACTACTATAGTCGATTAGAGACCATTATAGACGACCATGGACTATCATAGACTACTGTAGATCATCATAGACCACAATATGTTAGTCTTTCTCTAGCTTCAGTAAGTTGGTCTTTAACCTTCTATAGTGGTCTATTATGGTATATAGTCATTTATAATTATTTGTAGTGATTTTTGATGCTTGTAGTTGTCTACGAACTTACTTATACTAAAGAGAGACTAATACATTATGGTATCTAATGGTATGTAGTGGTCTTTGATAGTCTATGTGGTCTATAAAGGTCTATGATGGTCTATGATTGTGTATTGATGTTTGTAGTCAAAACAGAACTTACTTAGCATTGAAAAGGACTACTTTAGATGATCGTAGACCATTATAGACCACCATAGATTATGAACTTACTTAAACCAAAGAAAGACTAATACATTATAGTCTATGATGGTTTGTAGTAGTCTACGATACTCTATGGTGGTCTTTAAAGGTCTATGATGGTCTATGATTATGTGTTGATGTTTGTTGTCAAAAATGAATGTACTTTTAGTTTAAAAGACTACTATAAACCATCGTGGACCATTATAGACCACATAAACTATTATAGACTATTACAAACCATCATAGACCATAATATATTAGGCTTTCGTTTGCTTAACTAAGTTGTATTATGACCTCTTATAAAGGTCTATGATGGTCCCTAGCTGTTTGCAATAGTCTATGAGGGTTTATAGTAATTTATATTTATATGAAGTGGTTTTTAATGCCTATAATTGTCTATTAACTTGAGTAAACCAAAGAGAAACTAATACATTCTAGTCTATAATGGTTTATAGTGGTCTATGATAGTCCATGGTTGTCTATAATAGTCTGTGATGGTTTATGATTGTGTATTGATGTTTGTAGCAAAAAATGAAATAGAATTTAAAATGACTACTACAGATGATCATAGACAATAATAGACTTTCATAGACTATTATACATTACTATAGACCATAATAGACTATAATATGTTAGTATTTCTTTAGCTTAAGTAAGTTCGTTTATGACCTTCCATAATGGTCTATGATGCTCGCTAGTTGTCTATAAAGGTCTATGAGGCTTTGTTATCGTTTATAATTATTTATTGTGATTTTTGATGCTTCTAATTGTTTATGAACTTACTAAAACCAAAGAGAGACTAATACATTATGGTTTATGATGGTCTGTAGTGGTTTATTATAGTCTATGTTGGTTTTTAATGGTCTATGATTATGTATTTATGTTTACAGTAAAAAATGAAGTTACTTATACTTCAAAAAGACTACTATAGATGATCATAGATCATTATAGACCACCATAGACTATCATAGACTACTATAGACCATCATAGAGCATAATATGTTAGTCTTTCATTGGCTATAGTAAGTTGGTCTATGACCTTCTACAATGGTCTATGATGGTCTCTAGTTGTGTATAATGGTCTATAAAAGTTTATAGTCATTTATAACTATTTGAAGTGGTTTTTGATGCCTGTAATTGTCTATGAACTTAAACCAAAGAGAGACTAATACATTATGGTCTATAATTGTCTGTTGTCTTCTATAATAGTCTATGCTGGTCTATGCTGATTGATGTTCTTAATCGAGTATGAACTTACTTCGAGTTTAAAAAGACTGCTATAGACAATCATCGACCAATATTGATCGCCATAGACTATCATAGACTACTACAGACCATTATAAACCATCATATGTTAGTCTTTCCATTACTTTAGTAAGTTGGTCTATGACCTTCTATAGTGGTCTATGATGGTCTCTAGTTGTGTATAATGGTCTATGCGGGTTTATAGTCATTTATAATTGTCTATGGTGGTCTTTGATGCTTATAATTGTCTATGAACTTACTAAAATCGAAGAAAGACTAAGATATTATGGTCTATAATTGTCTGTAATAGTCTATGATAGTCTATGGTGGTCTTTCATGGTCTATGATGCTATATGATTGTGTATTGATGTTTATAGTTGAAAATGAAAGTACTTATAGTTACGAAAGGGTACTATAGGCGATCATAGACATTTATAGTCCACAATAGACTATTGTAGACTACTATAGACCATCATAGACCATAATATTTTAGTCCTTTTTAGCCTAAGTAAGTTGGTCTTTGACCTTCCATAATGGTCTATTATGGTCTCTGATTTTTTATAATAGTTTATGAGAGTTTATAGTCATTTATAATTACCTATAGTGGGTTTTGACGCTTGTAATTGCCTATGAACTTACTTAAACCCAAGAAAGACTAATACATTATTGTTTATGATGCTCTGTAGTGGTCTATAATAGTCTATGGTGGTCTATAGTGGTCTATGATGGTTTATGATTGTGTATTAATGTTGGTATTTGAAAATGAACTTACTTAGAGTTGAAAAAGACTACTATAGATGATCATAGACCATTATAGTTCACCATAGACTATCGTAGACTACTACAGACCATCATAGACCACAATATGTTAGTTTATCTTTTGCTTAAGTAAGTTGGTCTTTGACCTTCTATAATAGTCTATGAACTTACTTAAACCAAAGAAAGACTAATACATTGTGGTCTATGATGGTTTGTAGTTGTCTATGGTGGTCCTTAATAGTCTATGATAGTCTAAGATTGTGTATTAATGTTTATAGTAAAAAATGAAGTTACTTAGAGTTCAAGAAGAATACTATAGACGAAAATGAAGTTACTTAGAGTTCAAGAAGAATACTATAGACGATCATACATCATTGACTAGACCACCATAGACTATCATAGACTAATATAGACCATTGTAAACCATAATATGTTAGTCTGCCTTCGGCTATAGTAAGTTGGTCTACGACTTTCTATAATGGCATATGATGGTCTCCAGTTATCTATAATGGTTTATGAAGGTTTATAGTCTTCTACAATTATTTGAATTTATTTTAGATTTTTGTAATTGTCTATGAACTTACTTAAACCATAGAGAGACTAATACATTATGCTCTATGCTTGATCTATAATAGTCAATGCTAGTCTATAATGGTTTATGATGGTCTACGATTATGTATTTATGTTTGTAATTGAAAATGAACTTACTTAGAGTTAAAAAAGACTAATATAGACAATCATAGACCAATATAGACTACTCTACTCTATCATAGATTGCTACAAACCACCGTAAACCATAATATTTTAGTCTTTCTTTGGCATAAGTAAGTTGGTCTATGACCCTTTATAGTGGTCTATGACAGTCTTTAGTTGTGTGTAATGGTTTATATGGGTTTATAGTCCTTTATAATTATCTATAATGGCTTTTTATCCCTATAATTTTTAATGAACTTACTTAAACTGAAGAGACACTAATATATTATGGCCTATAATGGTTTATTCAAGTCTATGATAGTCTATGGTGGTCTTTAATGGTATGCAATTTTGTATTAATGTTTATAGTCAAAAACAAAGTTACTTATAGTCAAAAAGAGTACTACAGACAATCATAGATAATTATAGTCCACAATAGACTATCGTAGACTACTATAGACCATCATAAACCGAAATATGTTCGTCTTTCTTTGGCTTCAGTAACTTGGTCTTTGACCTTTTATAATGGTCTATGACGATCTCTAGCTGTTTATAATGGTCTATTAGGGTTTATAGTCACTTATAATTATTTGAAGTGGTTTTGATGCCTAAAATTGTCTATGAACTTACTTAAACCAAAGAGAGACTAATACATTATTGTTCATGATAGTCTTTTGTGGTCTATAATAGTCTATGTTAGTCTACAATGGTCTATGATAGTCTATGATTGTCTATTGATGTTTGTAATAAAAATTAAACTTGCTTAGAGTTTAAAAAGACTACTATAAACAATTATAGGCCAATATAGACCGCCATAAACTATGATAGACTACTACTGACCATCATAGACTATAATATGTTAGCTTTTCTTTAGCTTAAGTAAGTTGTTCCATAACCTTCTATAATGACCAAGATGGTCTCTAGCTATCTATAAAGGTCTATGAGGGTTTACTATCATTTATAATTATCTATACTAGTTTTCGACTTGTAATTGTTTATGAACTTACTAATACCAATGAGAGATTAATACATTATGGTCTATAGTGGTCAATGATAGTCTGTAACACCCCAGCCCCCGAGACATTGATTTTTGACTAATCGCAAGGCAGGTCGAGGTCCGGTTACAATTTCAAGTACACAACTTGTCTGTCTATTTCAATTATCCCAAGCCTTATTCATTTAAGTAACATATACTAAGCCAATTTGCACAAGAGATAAAAGAAATAAAATTCATATCTTTATTGATTTAAGTAGCATAACTCCAAATTAGAAACATAAATTCGGCAAAAGTCTTACATTTTAAATTTTCAAAATTTAGACTACAAGTCCTTACATCAAGATAGAAAATAGAAACTTTCTAAAATTAGAACCTATCTAATATCAAAATCTTCATGTGATTCAAATCCTTGAAATGATAAGAAAAGAAGGATGAGCACATAACCCAATGGATTATTCTTAAAAACAACGAAGTCACTAATTTAAATCAATAACACATTCAATTTCAAACACTAGCATACATTAAGTGATTCAAACAATTTCTTGTGTATGGTTGTATGTTAGACTGAAAGGGGGTCCAATCCCTTGATGTTCTTATCAAAATACTCCACTTTTGGGTGGAGAGATAATTCATCTTGTCATATTTCATTGGGATTAGGATCTCATGTCCATATTCCAAGTATTTTGGGCTACACTCATCTACACACAGTAATGAGACCCATATACACTAAGTATATGTAAAGAACACCCATAGTATCCCCGTGGAACACTATGACAGTACGTGGTTATTAAATTTCAAGTCCTTACATTTAACTCTCACATTCATCAATCATATATAAGAGAAATAAAATTCAGCGCATAAACATTTAAAAGCATGGAATCATCACATAGCAGGTGTCATACTTTTAAAGCAAACCTAAACATGGAACTAGGCATGACATGATCTCATGAATGCTTAAACATGCATACATGCTTAAACTAAATTTTAAATCATGAATAATGAAACTGAAATCTGATAGTATGCATGACAAACTAATATTAAAACATGCATGAACATGCTATTAATCCAAATTAGTCAAGTAGGAGTTCAAGAAATTCCATCCACCATAGTTGCAAGTTCGTAAAAAATTCGGCAGAGGTTCCCTTTGCCCAAACGTCTAGCACTTCAAGCACACTTAAAAACACTGAATAAAATACACTTCTCACTTTGAAACACTCAAGAACACAATAGAAGTGAGAAGGGGTTGCCAAGAAGAGTGCTAGAGAAAGTTAAGAGAGAAGTGTCAACTCTTGCTTTGGGATGAGGAGAATGAGAACACTAGGGGGGTTTATATAGACTTTCAAAGTACAAGGGGGACGGTTTGGCGTGTGCTCACAAAGCAACTTGCCTTTACACACTAGAGGATGATTTTGCATGGTTTGGACAAGTGTATCTTTCAAATTCCCTAAGGTGAGCACATTTTGGTAAGTGTGCAAGATATAGTTTCTTATTCACAAGATATTATTCTCATTTGGTTTCCTAGTTATGTGTGAGCACAGAAAAGGTTTGGAATGCTTCTAATCTGATTTTGGACGTCCATAATAGTAGGATTTTGTGAGCAAGAATCTTTCCTAGTTAATTTCTTTGCTTGGGCACCACACATGCATCAAATGGAAATAATTCTCTTTTGGCGTCAAGGTGTGTGTGCACACTAGGTCCATGATTTTGGTTTGTTGCTAAGGTTGAGGTTCACAAATCAACAAGTAAATCAGGTCATTTTATGCGTAAGGAAACTTTTCTAAATGTGATTGATTCCCTTGTGACGTCAAGATTGAGCATATATTGGATTATGGAAACTTTCCTCTTTTGATGCTCTCTTTTTTTTGGCGCCATTGTGAACTCATGGAAACATTTCATCTTCTATTTTTTTTTCTTTGTTTGTTAGTCAAGTCTAAGTGAAGGAAATCTTTCCATATCTCTTTAATTTAGCAATTCTTCACTATCTTCATTTTCGACACTTTCTAGGTGCTAATTTTGGCGCCACATGTGACCATGAGGCAACCTTCTAATTTGGGAAAGTTTCTTGTCTTGGTGTCAAGGGTATGAGCAAGGAAATATTTCATTCTCACAAAAATCAGCAACTTTCCTCTTATCCTTCTTGCTTGCTCAGACATCAAGGTAGGGTTAGATAGGGTATTTTACATGAAAATCTAGCTAGGGCAACATGGCCAGGAGTTTGGGCATGTTTCCTTATTGGAACTTCCTCTTTAGGCATCATTTCTAAGTATGCAAGAATTTCGTTTCAGCAACTTCTATGCTTGGATTTGGTGTACAATATCACTCTTACTGGCACACATGATCATCCTTAGTTTCCACTGTGGGTTTGCTAAAAAACGGCTAGGGCTTTGGGACGTTTTTGTGAGCATATAGCTTGGGTGTACATGATCATTAGTTGTGTGTGCATGAGATCATTCTTTTAGGGTTTCTAAACAAGCATGGACGATTTACTTGTTTATAAGAGGTATGGTGTTCATGATCATGGCATCAATACTCATGTGACTTGTTGTAACACCCCAACCCCCGTATCTTTAAGCATTGGACACGACCACGATTTTCTTGACAGTAGTCTAAACCAAACGGCGGGCTGGGCCGGTGTTACATTACAAGTGACGCACACTTGACTTTTTATTTCAGTCATTTAATGCCTTATTTGTAATTAACAGTACATCACTTGAATTTAAAATTTAAGAAGACAATAGTATAAGAAATAACTGAAATTCATAAACTCAATTAATTAAATAAAATTGAGAACATAATTTGGTTTAAAAAAAATATTACAGCGGAAGTCTTAAAACTTGGGCAACATGCCCTTATATAAAAATTAGAAAACTTTTTAAACAAAAAGAACCTAACTAATATTCAACGTCTTTATGTGATTCAATTTCCTGAAAAATAGAAGGAAGGGTGAGCACACGGCCCAGTGGATCTTTCTAACGTTTAAATCATTATTTCAACTCAAACAAACCAAGCATATCAAAAACTTTTGTATATTAGGCGTTTCAAACAATTTCTTGTTTTGGTTAATATTCGAACCGAAAGAGTTTAATCTCTATGTTCCACATTGTGGGGAGAGAGAATCACTCTTGGAAACTCAAACCCCCTATCTATCAAGTGGGATCACTTTTTGGAATCCCAGTTCAAAATCATCAAAGGTAAACCGGCAAGCTGGGTCAGGGGGTGGAACACACACGATGACGTCTATCCCCTCGCCTATCATCGCGCCGATACGTGGATTGAATCATTATTTAATCTTTTCTTAGTGATAAAACACACAATATCGGATTAAACCATCGATGCAACATATACATAATATGAATCAATAAATATTTATGGTAAAATTCATGTATAACATGCATCAATATTCTTAATTTCTAAACATGCATAACATGTATATTCATGGCACATCAAATAAATAAAGCATGCATATTAAAACATATATTCAATCAATCATCTTCAAAACATCATCACACATGCAAGACTCATTCGAATTAAAATAAAGAAGTAAAGGTTAGAAGTCACTTCCACCTTAAATACGTCCCTTCTGTACGCCTCTGAAATCCGGTAGAGTTCCGTTACTTTTAAGGCTTCCAAACACTCAAGAACTCTCATGAACACTCAAGAACACTCAAGATTAGTTCAACATCACTTAAGAACTAAGGAGATTGCCAAGAAGAAGGCTTAGAGAACAAGATGACAATTCAACTCTTGTTTCTTGGGATGAGATGAGTTGTGAGCATGAGGGGTGTTTATATAGATTTCAAAAGGGTATAGAATGGCAAGTTTGGGGTGCTATTTTGTAGGAAACTTGCTAATTCCTTATAATTTCGTGCCCCCCAAGCATAGGATATTAGCAAGTAATTTTTTGGAAATTTTTGGAAATTTTTTTCGGATTTTAGAAACATTTTTTTTCGAATTTTTGGATGATTTAATCGGATTTTCGGTTATTTATTTTGAATCTGTGTATCGGGGCCGTCGGATCATCCTCGTATCACACATACGTATTCGGATCAGGCGCATCGCATTTGGACAGTTCGATATTCCTCGAGTACAGTGTTGGATCCTTGATCGTTAGAGGAGCGTGAATCTGGGCCGTCCTATTTCCTCAAGCGCGGTGTTGGTTCGCGATTTCAGAATAACGAGTTTGTTTTGGATGCTCGGATCGTCCTCGAGACACGTATTTTGTGATGACCGAACTCGTTCTGATCGTTCGATCATCCCTGATCATTTTTGGCCGTTCGATTTCCTCGATCGGAGCATCCGTTTGCGATCCTCTCAAAGCGCCTCAATCTGGGCCGTTTGATGGACCTCAAGCAACGCGATTGATCATAGATATTTCTAATTTGAACCATTAGATCTAACTTGATGATTTCAGACCATTCGATCTGTGGTGATTCGGTGTTCCAGGATATTCGGTGCACTCTTGATTTGGGCCGTTGGATTGCAGATTGTGTAGATTGTTCGATCCTGGCCGTTCGTTTCAATGATTCGGTGATTCTGGGCACCGTTTTGGGCTTCGATTTCATTTGTTGGATTTTGCATATTCGTTTGGGACCGTTGGATCATGTTTCTAATACCAAAATCACTATTCTAAGTTGCTATTATTCGAAATTTTGCCAATTAGACACTTCCTAATTGATAAAAACTTGATCTTCTTGTATATTCCTTTCTATTTTGATGATTTGCTAATATTTTTTCCTTTCTAATTATTTAATATTGTATTAATTATATATATTTCTATTTCTTTAATATTTTTAATGCTAATAATTAAATAACTTATATTTTTCATTTCCATGTATTTTTTTTTATTTCATATTTTATTTTCAGATATTAATTTACGTAATTATACACTAATATTTACATAATGCTTTATTTATTTTTGATAAATATTTGTACACTACATTTTTATTTAATTATATAAATTTTCTATGTATATATTTTCATAATATGTAGTATTAACATTTATTATGCTAACACACACATATTAACCTATATGTGTATATATACTTTATTTCTATTTAGTTATTAAGCAACTCCTTAAATTTCATAATTAATTCTACTAAACCTTAATTTTCATTTAATTATCAAATTAAGGTCTTATTTGCTTAATTTTTACAATACCTCTAATATATTTTATTTTTCATGTGACAACCCACAATTTGCATCCAAAATTTTATTAAAATCTTTGAAATCAATTTATTTAACTTATTGTATTTATTTGACAAAATTCTGGGGTATTACACTTACACACGCTTGGGGGTTGCTCATACATTTTTGGGTCCACATGAATTTAAAATAAATTTATATCTCTCATTTGGCTATGATTTTGGGCCCTTAGGACACACTTTTGGGTTCACATAAATTTAATAAAAATTCATAACTTTCAATTGGCTAAGTTTTTCTCAATTTTCTTTCCTAATTTAGATTCCCTTAATGCAAACCAAGTAAATGAACTTTTAATTGAGCAAATGAAATGAATTTTGGATGCATAGGCCATTTCAGGTGTTCATTTCATTTCATTTCGTTCCCTTTTCTTAAATCTCACTCCCCTGAGCAAATTTAAACTTGCCAATGGATTCTAGAAATGAATTGGACTTCATTTATCATTTCATTTTAATTAGTACAAAATTTCAAGGTATTACAAGCTACCCTCCTTAAAGAAAATTTCGTCCTCGAAATTTGTACATATTCAGGGGTTCCTAATGATAGATGTGGGCACTTGGTCTTCGTTTCGCATTTTAACTCCTGGGTAGCTTCTTCCATCCCGTGATGCTTCCACAGTACCTTAACTATGGGAATATTCTTAGTTCTCATGTTCTGTACCTTGTGATCAACTGCTTCTTCATAAGTGGCATCATCTTGGATGTTCACTTCTTCCTAGTGGATTATGTGAGAAGGACTTGGTTCATATTTTCTCCTCATCAACTCATGGAACACATTGTGAGCTGAATTCATCTGGTTTGGTAGATCCAACTCATAAGCACATTTCCCGATTTTTCTAAGTATTTCAAAGGGTCCAACAAATCTCGGTGATAACATCCCCTTGAATTTGAACCTCTTGATACCCTTCTCAGGACTGATTCTTAGAAATACTTTATCACCCACTTGAAACTCTAAGGGTCTCCTTCTCTTGTCAGCATAGCTCTTTTGATGACTCTGAGTTGTAGCCAACCTCTTTCATATCAATTTGACTTGGTTGCTCATTTTTTCCACCAAGTCTGGCCTAGAAAGAACATGATCTTCAAGTTTAGCCCAATAGGTTGGTAATCTGCAGGGCCTTCCATAAAGAGCCTCATATGGAGCCATCTTAATACTTGCCTTTGTTCATCCTTGATCTGACATAGGAGATCAGGATGGAAATTCATGTTATGGAGATAGGTTCGTCTTTCATTCACACCAGCCTAAAGTCCTTGGTTAACTGGTACTTCCATTTAAGGTTGAAAATTCTTTGGTAGCATCCCGCCTCTGACTTAGTAGGCTTCGCCACACGGCAGGCCTTGAGATTGTTGCTTTAAGTGACTAACACTTTCTTTCTATTTTTAACATTCAAAACATAGCCGCAAAAAGATCATAAGGAAATTAATTTCATTAATTGGAAAAGTTTAGGTACAAAATCTTGTTCAAGCCAAAATTTGTAAATGCTGACACAAAGCAACTTTTAAGGAAAGGACTCCACGCCGCTAATATTTAAAACAAGTTTTCCTTTCCTAATATTGTTATACTAGGGTTTCTAGGATAGGTTTTGATCTTCTTAAGCTTCAACAGCAAACATTCTAGCCTGGTTCTACCCACGACCCTCATTCTGCCCCTGGTTGGCATTCTATTGTTGTTGTGTGCCCTAAGAACGATCGTTCTAACCTCTTCCTCGAGTGTTTTTTGGCAGAGGAGCCTAAGCGGGTGCAGTCAGACAATTTTTGACAAGATGACTCTTCTGCCTACACACGTAGCACAGTCTTTGCTTCTTCGCCTGTTCTTTTGGCTCTTCTTTATTTTGACCCTCTTTATGTGTTTGTGGTGCTTTCTCACCACTCTTATTCTTCTTTTGGGCTTCTTGGTTTTCTTTTTCATTCCTGAGGCTTTTGTTTTTTCCCCTCAGCCATTGTTTTAGGTTGAGCTCTTGTTCTAGAGTTAGAACCTTTTCCAAGAAGTCTCTATACATCTTTAGGCCCAGAGTCTTTACTATCTTTCAAATCTCCATCTTGAGGCCCAGTGCAAAATGATTGGCCTTCATTCTTTCTTCCCTAATACATTCTGGCGAGAATTTGGCTAGTTCAGTGAACTTTCTCTCGTATTCGGCTACAGTTAGGTCTTTCTAATTCAGTCGGACAAAGTCTTCCTATAGGTTACTTAGTGTCGCTTTGGGAAAAAATTTCATAAAAGATCTCCGTAAACTTTTCTCAACTCATTTCTTCAACATTTGTGTTAGGGTCCATCCTCATCATACGCCACCAACTTCTGGCCAGTCCCTTGAAGTGGTGTTTGGCTAGTGCCACTCATATTGACCTAGTTACCTTCAACACATTCAAATGCTCCTCCATCTCTTGATACCAATGGTCCGCCGTGATACAGTCAGTTGTTCCCTCCAAATGTGGAGGGTGGAGCTTCTGTAGCTCCATTAGCATCTTCATCTGCTTGTCATCATCCAGGTCATTCTGAGCCCTGTGACGCTCGAGAGCTGGGGCCACAGGTGTTGGCTACTGAACCTCGATGGATTTAGGCACTTGAGGCTGAGGTATTGCCTGAGGGAGTATCTAGGGTAGAGTCCTCATCAGCTGATCCATAACCCTCCGAGCAACTTCATTCATCATATTCTCCATTCGGGCCTTTGTGCCGGCAGGTATTTCCTGATCCCTCTGCTCTATCTCGTCAGAAGTGGTGGATCGAGTAGCATATCTTATTGTTCCAGCCATTGTCTATAAATTTAACACCTCGTAAATATTTGTGAACAGAAGAACAGAACCAGTGAATAACGTACTGGTGACCGCGGTCCATAAACCACTGACCGCGGTCACCAGAACATGGTTGGCACAGAAAATTGACAGACCGCGGTGGACAAAATGCACGAAATCTGGGTTTTTGACATCAAATTCGTGGACCACGGTCACTGACCGTGGTCATTCGATTGTATAGCGAGATTTTTGTATTTTTTAGGTTTTTTAGTGCGGGACTATAAATAGAAGAAGGTATTTAAAGTCTAAAAAAGAGAGAGAAGAGAGAAGGGAACACTGTGACGGCCACTAGGGCATGAAAGACTAAGTTTTTATTACTTTTTGAAGATTGTTAAGAGATTTGAGTATGTATTGCTTATTTTAATTTAATTTTACGTTTTCCTTTACATTCATGTCGAGCTAATCAGTTTTGTTGTCTGGGATGTGATTGTTCAAAGCATAGTTTGTAATATCTAATTGTAGTTGTTGATTTATAGATTCTATTTCTTATTGTGTAGACTTAAAGCTTTATATCTACTGGCCATAGATGTATTGAATTTAGTATTTTAGTCTACCTCGGGAGAGAAGCCTAAAATACAGATATCACAATCTGGACCTAGACCAGTTGATTAATCGGGAGATTGTTGACCAACCTAGGGAGTTGCACAGGGATTGTCAGCCTAAACACATAGATTGTAGAGTGAACGCCTCGGGAGAGGGTTTGATGAAACAAATCTAGTGAGTGTTGAAACGCCTTGGGAAAGGATTTCGACCATTGATGCTATAACTCATAGCTTAGCTAATTCACAAACACAACGAAGATTTGCAAACTATGCGGCGACTTTCACTATCCTAGACATGTTTTTCTATTGAATTCTTAAAATTTATCATCATCTTTGTTTACAATAGCTTCTAGATCTTAACTTAACTTAATCTCATTAAATCTAGTCTTGATAAAACTGTGATCATTAGTAACTCTGGTATTAAAAAATCAAAAGCTACCCTTGTTCCCTGAGGACGATACCCGAACTTACCGGATATTATTACTGCGATCCCATACACTTGCAGGGTTACTAACAAGTTTTTGGCAGCGTTGCCAGGGAATAAACGGTGTTATTGTTTTTAAAACCAGTCGAATTTGGTTTGGATTTATTCAAGACGATATTTTATTTTATTACTACTTATTAATTGATTTATCATTATTCAAGAATACATTGAATACACTTGATCTGTTTGCACTTGTGTGTTTCAAGCTTGTATGAGTGAACAGCTTTGTGACACCTACGATCCAGATTTGTTGAAAACAATCAGTCAGATTCGGTTGGAAGCTCAAGAACGTGCATCAAGCATGGCTGAAAGCGGCAGATCGGGTGTTGGTAATAACGAAGAAGCACCATTGCGAGACTTCTTCAAACCTGTTTTGAACAACAATTACTCAGGAATAGCCAGGACGCCTATTAATGCAAATACATTTGAGTTGAAATCGTCCTTGATCACCATGGTGCAGCAACAACAGTGTGGAGGCTCAGCTGTGGAAGATCCTATGGTACATCTAAACTCATTCATAGAGATATGCGACACTGTGAAAATCCATGGAGTAACTGAAGATCAGCTTAGGCTGAGATTGTTTCCCTTTTCTTTGAGGGATAAAGCAAAAAGATGGCTGCAAACCTTGCTTCCAGGAAGTATCACAACTTGGGAAGAGATGGGTCAGAGATTTTTACAAAAGTACTTCACACCAGCCAAAGTGCATCAGCTGCGAGGGGAGATAAGTTCTTTCAAACAATCTGAGTTTGAATCTTTATATGAGGCTTGGGAAAGATTTAAAGACC
>JAJIYU010005198.1:0-22850 GCA_030144865.1 Tinospora cordifolia
TACCTTATTCATACACATATTAGCCAATATGTGTAAATATTTTATTTCTATTTATTTCTTAAGCAATTCCTTAAATTTTATAATTAATTCTACTAAACCTTAATTTTCATTAAATTAAGGTCTTATTTGTCCATTTTATATTATATTTTCAATATATTTTATTTTTCATGTGCCAACCCACCATTTGCACCCAAAATTTCTTAATCTTTGAAATTAATTTATTCAACTTATTTTATTTATTTTAAATTTTTTTGACAAAATTATGGGGTATTACACATTAAGCATGAACAAATAAAGTAAAGTGCAAATAAATCATTAAAAATGATAAAAATCACAGTGCATACATTGGTGTCTACTACCCAAACAGTAAAATGAATTTGCTAGACATGGAAGAAAGATTCATCACATAACGAAAAGAAAAGAAATAATTCATACTCTAATTGATAATGAAAAACTCTTTTAACTTCTTCACAAGACTCAATTTCTTCAGCCACCTTCGTTTCTTTCCTAATTTGGTATCCCTCTCTGCTAATCACCATTTTTCCTTTTATACTCGCACTCAATTAACCCTAAAAATCACAATATTCGCGCAATTTAAGTGAGGGACCGCGGTCCATGACCGCGGTCAGTGCTTCTGTGCAAAAACCCAAAAAATCTGCTCAATCTATGGACCGCGGTTTGCCTGTCTCTGTGCAAAACCTGTTCTGGTTACCGCGGTCAGTGTATTATGGACTACGGTTTCCAGAACGTTGTGTGCAGATTATGTTCTGGTGACCGCGGTCACCAGATTATGGACCGCGGTCTCCAGTACATTGTGTACTGATCTGGTTCGTCTTTTGCTACTGCGGTCTTCAGTTGATAGACCGCGGTCTTCTAGTGTTCTTCTCATGATTTTCCTTCCTAAATTGCCTCCTTCTGCTCACTACTTCAATTTAAGTCCTGCAACACACTTAAGTTCTTTCCCATACATCATTTCTCATAAAAGAATAACAAAACTCATCAAAATAAGGTTTAAAAGCCATTAAACAATGCAAATCTCTGACTATATGCAATTATAACTAATTTATGCAATTTTAACTTCTATTCTACTTTATTTCTTCTAAAATGCAACCTTTTAGCTATTCTAATGTTAGTTTGCTACGCAACTAACACTTGTGTTCACACATGAATAGGAAACCCCAATGGTCCCACTTGCCCAAACTGTGTGCACACTCATTCCTCTCATGCCAAAACATCCATACATGAGAGATGGAAAGTTGTTATGTGAGCACACTCAAAATCGTCCCCTAGTGCTTGGAAAACTCTATATAAAGGTCCCCTATGTTCTCATTCTCTTCATCCCAAAGCAAGAGCTGATAAAATCCCTCTTGCTTTCTCTAGCCTCTCTCTTGGCACCCCTTTTAGTTCTTGTGTATTCTTGAACGTTCTTGAGTAATCTTGTGTAAAGTTTCAGTGTTCTTGAGTGTTTTAGAATGATGAAGTGCTGGCGAATTTCAGAATATTCTAACTGAATTGTTCAACGAGGATGGAAGTGATTTCTAAACTTCTACTTTGTTCTTTTAAATTAATGAAATGTTCATGCATGTTTAAAATTCAATTTGTTATGCATGTTTCAAAGTTCAGTATATTAAACATCATTACTTTCTGTTTATTATGTTTAATCATCATGAACCTATGCTATGCTTAGAGCTCACATGCTTAAGCTTATTTTGTACATGTGTTGCATGAACATGACATTTCCATGTTTTAATGTTGATATAATACTCAAGCCGAAATCTATTGGATTAGTTTATGATTCATGAATGTGATTAAAGAAAGATAATTAATGATAAGAACCATGTACTATCATAGTGATCCATAGGGATTACTGTGGGTGCTTTTTACATATGATTAGTTCACATGGGTAAGGTTTCAAAATACTTGGAATATGGGTGAGACCCTAAGTCCAATGAACTTTGATATAAAGGAATGTCTTTTCATTCAAGAGAGGTATTTTGATAAGAACATCAAGATTGACCCATTACAATCTAATTTATTATTAAAATTAATAAATTGTTTGAATCACTTAATGTTTGTAAGTGTTTGATTTGAATGTCTTATTGATTTGAAATAACAATTTTGTTGTTTTAGAATGATCCACTAGACTTTGTACTTGCTCTTCCTATTTTACCTTTTCCAGGGAATTGATCACATTGAAAAAGCTTGATATATAGTCAAAATATTTTATTTAGAAAGTTTCTATTTAAATGTAAGGGAATATTACCCAATTTTGAATATTTCATTGTTGTTTGAATATAAGTTATGTGCTCTTCCCTCTTTTATTCATTGAATAAAATTAAAGATTTCTTTTATCTCTCTTATAATGCCTTGTTGAATTATGTTTATTTAATTTAGTTGAGTCCTTTTAATGTTCAATAAGACTATAGATAAAAAAAATTAGAAAGTCAAGTGTCCGTCACTTGTAAATGTAATACTGGTCCGACCCTTCATGTGGACAAGTCCACTGTGTATTCGGGGGTCTAGGTGTTATAAGTTATCACAAATATTACATTATCACAATTATATGTTAACCCAAACAAGAAGAACGACCACCTCCTTGGTCGAGAGAATAATCATCAATTATTGTTGGAAGCAACGATGCCTCTATCTTCGTCTTCTTAGAAACATTGACATAAATAAGAACTCTAATAACAAATGAAGTAGCTGCTACAATAGCAATAACAATGCCAACAATCTTTCCAGTTGAAATTCCTCCTAAATTTACCAAACAACAAATGCATAGTGTCATGTCAATGTCTTGAATATAAAAGTGAAATGAATTTTTTCAGCAATTTGGAAGGTTGAAAATGTTGAAAAAGGCTGAAACATACCTTTGCTGCAAAAAAGAAGAGACAATTAAAGACCATGTTAAATTAGTTGAAAATTTATCCAACTTTAGGAAAAAAAGAAGGAAAAAAAAAAAGAAAAACAAATAGTATTTTCCCAAAGCAATTTTACATGTACATATCAAGCAAAAGCATGGTCCCTTGACTACAAAGGTAGATAAGTTCCTGATTTATTTGCAAATCAGAGAGAAGACACTTAGCAAGATGAATTTCTATTGAACAGTAGAATAGTAGGAACTAAATAATGTAATTCAACTAAACCATATGAGAATATAATACTCCCTCATCAATATGAAGTGAAACATATAAAAACATTTTGAAAAGGGTGTATATGGTTATGAAGCAAACTTTATAATGAATTTAAGTTCAAAAAAGAAAATCAAGTTCACCTACCTATTACAGTGAATTAAGCAAGTTTGTCTTCAAGATAAAATCCTTGATGATTAGTACCAATTAACATCTGATGTCTTTATCTCTCTTCTTTTCCTACAGGAAATTGAAAAGAGGAAAGAGTTCAGAAAGACGTCTCACAAAAAGCACAGGAGTTGGTTTAAACTGTTCATCATTTTTTTTAATTATAGTATTTGGGCTTCAAAGAATAATTGACTCCTTGGTGTATTATCCAGACCTCCCAAAAAGACATCCATTAGAGTTGCTTGGTTTAGACAATAATTTAGCATTGCAGAAAGATGTGTCAGGCTGCTAGAAGTTGGGAAGAAAACTTTCAAATGCAATAGATCAATGCTCATCGGAAGGGCCATGGTATCCCGAGAAATTTGGAATCTTTCAGCTAGATCTTACACAACTTTTTATTACTTAATAGTCATGCAACTTCAATTCTACCATTTTAAGCTTCAGTTGCGCTGTGTCTGTGATTCTATCTGCACCTGATTTAGCTAGTAAAACTACATAATAAGAAAACTAAATGAAAGACAATGGACTTTAATTCAAAATTGTGTATCTAGTTACGTACACGATATTGTTGTTGAGCCATATTCAAGGGGGAAATATTGATCATCCAACAATTAGCACCGAAGATAATCACTGCATAAACAATAAAATTATGTAAATAATATGCTCTAAGATGCTATGCTCACTCACCAGAAGAATTGGATGGCAGAGAAAAGCAGCGATGGAAATCACTAATGCAAGCATTCTCATGCTCCTTTCTTTAATATCATGTTTAAACAATACTAATAATGAATAGGATGAAGTTGCACACACAACAACAGCATGAACATCGCATTTTTGCGTTTTCCCCTTTTTTTTTGGGGCATTTCTGCGTTTTCTTTTTTATTTTGTCAACAGACTCTTTCTGCGTTTTTTTTATTTGGCAAAACTGTTTTTAAAACGCAGAATGGTATACAAAACTGTTTTTTATTCGAAGAGACCCTTCCAAAATGCAGACCTCTCTCTGCATTTCTATTTTAGAAACTCATATTTTTTAGCTTGTCTCTTAAATGTGAAGAGACATTTTCTGCATATCTTTTAAGCATATAACATCTCTACAAGAGATGTTTTTTACAAAGCATTTACAGTAGAAAATGTTTTTACAAAAAATAATTTTCTGATTAATGTCTTTATTAAAATCGCTTATGACATGGATGCCGTGTCAAATATCTATGTGAACAATTACTATAAGGAGTATAACTTTCAGTAATTAAATATTTATTAATTTTGAGGTAATCAGGCAAAAACCCCATCTATCATCTGTCTTCATTAAAGAGGACACGTGGCTGCATCAAAACAATAATATTTTTAAACGGTCGGTTTTCTATCTAACCTGCCACTCGGTGTAAAGAAAAAACATGAAGTCTTTTAACTAATCAATCTTCGGTCTTTCCATGGCCCAAATGTATTTTATTAGTACCATCCACAAAACAGCTTCCGACCTTTCTTGGTCCCCTAGAGCTGGAGAGGGAGGCAGAGATTGAAGCATAGAAACACACCGAACCGACTGTTAATTTTCTCTGTCTTCTCTTGGAATTTCAATGCGTTGATAGGTGTTGTTGGATCTTGAGATGCACGTGGTGGTTCGATTCAATTGCTTCTCCAATTCTTGATTTTTAGGGGGTTTTTTTTTTTTTTTAACTTTTGGATTCTTGATCCGAGAAAAAAAATAAAAAAGATTCCACTCAGTCATGGACGGAATCTATGGCGATGTCAAGGATTTCCTGACGAAACCAGGTTTGATTGAAACATTAGTCGACATTTTGCTTTGCGCAGTACCTATTTGGGTGGCGGTTATGATCGGATTGGTGATCGGATGGTCGTGGAGGCCTAGGTTTACTGGTCTCTTGTTTTTGGGGCTTCGGAGCAAGTTTCGGTTCCTCTGCACAGCTCCCCCGGGTTTTGGGGCACGCCGGCTTTGGTTTGCCTTCACTGCACTCTCTGCATTCTCTCTTGGCCGCAGGCTTTGGTCTAATTTTAAGGGAAAAGGCGAAGAATCGGCAGGTTCGGCGGCAGCCGTGACCACTTTGACGGTGGCTTCGTCGGAAGATTCGATTCACTCAGGGGAACGGAGTGGCGTCGTTCAGTAAGTTGGTTTTCTGTTCGTTCTTGTTGTTGGAATTTCTTGAATTATGCAGAAATTTGAATGTTTGTTTGGTCCAATTATTGGAGTTGCCCCTTTTGTTAAATCCGATATTTGGAATGTGGTACGGAATTTTAGATATATTTGCTGAGCTATTTGCTAGTTGGGAGTCTTTAAATTTTTTTTTCTTAGTTCCTCTAGCAAGTTAGCAAATTTCTCGGCGGATTGCATCCATTGTCTGTTTTTGTTTTTTTTTTGGTCTTCTAAGAGTGCTGCCTACTTGAAGTTTAATGATTATAAGGTCCGGATGCGAATTGTACTTAGTTTTGGTTTGGCTGGTGTTTGACTGGTTACTTAGGATGTCCTCATTGGTTACACCTTTCTTGAGTGTAATAGTCATGTCAATATAGAATGTAATCTTCACGGTTTAGTAGATGGAGTCGACAATCATATCAAATATTTACTTTTATTTTTATGATGCATATTATATAAACAAATAAATTCATTTCTAATTAGTGATATCTTTTGGTTTCTAAAATAAAATGCTAATTTTTAACGACTTTTTATTCCTATTTTTTATTTTAGATAATTTATAAAGTGGGTTTGTTGGAAAAAAGAGTAAAAAATGGTCAAAAAATTCAAAAAAGGGTTGAAAAATGGTAAAACGACCAAATATAACATATAAATGAAATCATGTCACATTATATCTTTCTTTGTATTTTATTTTTATTTTTTACTGTATTTATCTTCTCATTTTTTTGCCCATGATGCTTTCTATTTTGGCAGGAATCCATAGTGGACAAAGTTTGTATTTGATGCACTTCATTTGGAAATCATGTCATATCAAGTAACCCTCACATTGATTTTTAATGAAATTTTTGGCTTCCAATATTCTACGAAAAAGTTAATATTTTAAAAGATAAAATTAGAAAAAAGAATATTCAAAAAAATGTTAAGGAAAATTCTAGTTGGAGGAGATAAAATGGAAAAATAGTTAAGTGTGGTTTTGACACATTCAATGATGGCCTTTAAATGCTTTAGTTGGGAAGAATGACTTTTTGCCATTATAAATTAAAAATATAGAAAGTGGATAAAATATATAAATTAATTGACTTGAGTTAAATTTTAGTTCCCATTTTCTAGAGATTTGTCTTTGAAGAAAATTTGGTGAAGAAAAATTTTGGGGGTGCCACTTTGTAGATTAATGGCTAAACCCCCTTTGGATTCGTCCGATGTGTATAAGTTGCCTTGGATACCCAATCTTCAAAAGTACGAAAAAAGGGGAAGTAGATGGTTAATGATGTAGGAGCAAGAACAGAGATGAGAAATGTGCTAGAAGAGAAGGGATTAAATTTCATTTAACTTAAAGTGTTTGATTACATACATTACAACCACTTTTATAGAATCATCAAACAATAAATAAGGAAATAAATGTAAACTAATTACTAAACTAAATCAACGGTAATCTTTCTAACTTAATTGAAAACAAATCAAATAAGAAATAAATAGATTAGATCTATACTAATTAAGAAACTAAATCAACATTTTTTTTTGAAAAGAAAATAATTGAAGATAATTAAATAAAGAAATAAGACAACATTGATTTAGGTCATTGATCTTGATTTATGATGATAATCCTAAGGAAAATGAGTAATTTGTCCTACATCAATCTTCCTTAGTTGAAAAAAAAAAGAAAAAACTCAACACTGACGAGTGCATAGCTTGATAATGGTCAAAAAAATTGGGATCTAGGCAGCAAAACTCATCTTTAGGAATCAAAGTAAGAACTCGACGGGATTGCCGGATAACGTTGAAAACCACCCTTTGAAGTAGACACAATCTAATCATCAAGAATGTTATCAATCTGATCAACAATCGGTGACCATACTGAAGGAAACTATGGAATTGGTAGACAAGCAAAAGATGTACCTGTATGCAGACTATGTGGGGTGGGAGGCTCAAAAGTGCCTTGATAAGGGTTCAAATCCTCAACATAGAAAACTGGAGTAGTGGATATATTAGAAGGAAAATCAATCACATAAGCATTATGTCCAAGCTTTCAAAGAAAACGGAAATTGCTAGAAGCACGGGCATGAAGCTTTTTAAAGGAATTATAGGGAAATTATTCAGGATGGATACACACTATCACATTACCATTTTTGTGAAATTCGACATTTGGATGTTGCACATCAACATGAAATTTAAAATTTTCATATGAAAGTGCAATCTTTTGTCTAATATCAGCATGAAACTCATCTATATGTTGGGCAAAAGACTTAGTAGGAGTAGAGGGACAAAAGTCGGAGGGCAAAGGAATAAAGTCAATAGGCTGTTGTGAGCATAAAAGGAGATTTGCTTGTAGAGTGATTAACTCAACTATTATAGGCAAACGACAAACTCTGCAATAGGTAACAATAAATTCCAATTACCCAGCTTATCACTACTTAACATTGTAATAATGAGCCAAGATTTCACTTAAGGATTTTAGTTTGACCATTTGTTTGTGGGTCATAAAAAAATTTACATCGAATACCAAAATGTTTCTAAAGTGTTTTCCAAAAATAACTAATAAATTTGACATCTTTATTCAACATTATAGAAGTAGGTAACCCATAAAATCTAACTACCTCACGAAAAAACAATTTGGCTATACGAGATGCAATGATGCATCAACATATTTGCTACAAGGGATAAAATGGGCCATCTTGGAAAATTTGTCTGGTATAACAATAATGGAGTCATATCCTAATCAGTTTTAGGCAACCCAAGTATAAAATCCATACTCAAATCAAGCCAGGGTTATGAGGAATAGGGAGGGGTGTTTATAAGCCGATATTTTGCTTCTTAGCATTAGCTCCTTGACAAGTACGACAATGGGATACTATTCATGCAATATCCTTTTTCAAGGATGGCCAATAGAAACAATCCTCTACGAGAGCCATTGACTTACCTTGACCAAAATGATTAGCCAACTCACCAACTTGTAACTCCCGAACAAAAAAATCTATAAGAGAAGTATGTGGAATGCACAAGCGAGATCCTTTAAATAAGTAACCTTCATGAATAATAAAATCTATGTGTCCGATGATTCCTATCAAGTAGATCCTGAAAAATGAGACCGAAATTGGTACAACCAAAATACTTATTCTTAATTAGATCAAAGTCAACAACACTAACGCTAAGAGATTGTAAGACACCTAAGACTTGACTAAGTGTATAAGCAACTTTATTTGAAATATCTGATCGATGGTTGACTAAAAAGTGTACTCTTGAAATAGGCAACCCATTTAGCATATCTTGAACTTAATTTTTTCTGCGAATCAATATATTTTAAGGCCTCATGATTAGAGTACATAACAAATTCTTCAGGGAATAGGTAATAGCGGTAATTTAGGAGAGACTGAATAATCGTGTAAAATTTTTTATCATAGTAGAATACCTTTGTATCACATCATTTAGTTTTTAACTAAAGTACACAATGGGATGACCATCTTGACTCAATACACCTCCTATGCTTAAACTAGATGTGTCACATGACACTTTAAAGACCTTGGAAAAATTTTGGTGATGCAGTACAAGACCCTTAGTCATTTTATGCTTTATGGCGTTGAGGGTTTTTTTTTGCTCTTGTAGTTCACCGGAAACCCCTTTTCTTCACACATTTAGTGAGGGAAACTTCAATGGAACTAAAATTACAAATGAAATGCGTGTAGAAGGTGGTAACCAATGGACTACGCACATTAGAAATGGAAGAAGGTGTTGGCCAATCACAAATGGCTTTGACTTTTTCAAGGTCTGCCAAGATGCCCTCAAATGACAAGATTAACCATAGGAAAAACACACTGGACTGGAGGAAGGAATACTTTGTTACTTGACAAAAAAAGTTTTCTAACCGATGGAATTCAAGTACTTAACGAAGATGACTCACATGGGTATTCCTTATACTTGTTATACACTAAAATGTTATCAAAGTAGACAACTATAAACTTAATTATAAAAGGGTGTAGAATGTAAGTCATGACCCTCATGATCGTGCGTATTGGACAACCCAAAATGCATGACCAACCATTCATAAACTTCGTCTTGGGTTTTAAATGCTATTTTCCACTCATCACCTGGTCTAATGTGCAATTGACGGTATCCGCTACGCAAGTTAAGTTTTCAAGAACCATTATGCTCCAACCAACAAGTCTAACATGTTGTCCAATAGTGGTATGAGAAATTGATATTTGATAGTGATGTTGGTTATAGAATGACTATCCACACACATTCTCTCATGATCCATCCCTCTTCGTGGTCAACAAGGCGGATATCGCACATTGACTCAAACTAGACCGAATGAACCCTTTGGCCAATAATTGACTAACCTGTTTAAATGGTTCTTTACGATCTCTTGAGTTCAACCTGTAATATGATAAATTAGATAATTGTGAACTTAGAATGAATTAATGACATGTTGGATGCCTTTTATGGGTGGGAGCTCATGTTGTAGCTCGTCAGGGACAATATTTGTGGAACTCATCTAGTAAGGATTTTATTTCGAGGGGTTGATTAGATGATGGCATTGACTTCGTAGGTTCAACGGAATGTCTGACCAAAGCTAAATACAAGCTCGGATAAAACATTTTCCTTCTCAAACTCACCATGTGTCAAGATGTGAAGGGATTTGGTAGCAGGAGTTTGAGAAGAAGGCTCAAATGATTGAGGTGCGCATGCAACCATGACTCAGGCTTAGACCTACTACCCAAGGTTTGGCACAGTGTAATTTGATAGATTTACCATGATGCTTAGATACATAGTGTTTTCTCTACCATAATGGGTGACGTCGTCATATAATCAAGGTTGTCTTAATAGTACATGTGCTTCGCCTACAGGGAGAACGTCACACCAAATGCTTGTCTACAATCACCCATGGTAAGTGGTATAGGGTACCTATCTTGACATTGGTAATATGTCTTATGTACCCATGCGACTCTATACAGATGAGGGTGAGGTTTTAACTTCAAATGCATTTGAGTCACACCAAAAGTAGACTACACATTCATTGAACTCACGCCATCTATAACAACTTTACATACCTTATCCCCACGCTTAATGTTGGTATAAAAGATATTGATACGTTTCTATTCACTTGTGCTAATAGGAGTGGACAAAATGCATCGCAGGATATGGATATAACCCAAAACTTCATTAGCCTCCTCAACTAAGTCTAATGGATCATCTAACATAGTGATTATTTGTTCATTTGCTAGGTCCGCTTGTGCTCTACTAACTCTTGCTCAATGGTAAGGGTATGACGAGGCAATGAGACGCATTGTGACCCTTTCCATGGCAATGATGACTCTCAATATTAGAGCCACGAGCAAAAGTAGTGAAGGGTTTGCTATTGGATTTTGTAGTTGGGTGTACACTAGTACTTGGTCGTGAATTCAAAGGGGATCTAACTGGGATAAACATGGATGAGGACTCAACAGTTTGCCTTTGGCTTCCATGGCCTTATGGTAAGTATCTTCTAAAGTAATCGTCACATGAAGATTCACTTCACGTTGAATTTTAGCACATAGGCCGTTAATGAATTTGGCTACAATAATTTAAGGTGCATCCTCAATTCGACGAATCATAAGGTCCTAAAAACAAACAAAATATTCAGCAACAATAGAAGATACTTGGTGTTTGTTGAACCACTGGTCCATCAGCCTCTTATGAGAAATAGGGAGAAATTTTTCTGTAAGATATTTTGTCATCTCAACCCAAAGGGTGATGAGTTCTTGACTTAGGCATTCTAATTGGTACTCCAAATTTTGCTTATATCATTTGGCAAAGCCTTGTAATGGCGTTTTATCAATGCGACAACATTGGCCCTCAGACATGCCATATCAACTAGAATAATCCTCAAGATTAGAAAGCAACTCTAAGAATGCGTTAGGATCAGGCCTGCCATCAAAAGTACGAGCCTCAGTCCTAACTCGTTTGGTAACATCTAGCTCCTTATGATAAAGTTAAGTGGGTGAAAAATGTCGTGTTGGTCTGTTCAGAGGTCTAATATCAAGACACTACTGTGGAAGGGGACGTTCATTGACATCCTTAAAAATATAGGTCCATATCGTCATGGAACTTGGGTGCATTTCAAGAAGGAACATTGGAGGAAGATGGATTAAGAAAGAGCTTTGTATCAGACAATTAGAGGTCTCGAAATTGTGAAATCGATGTTAGGCAAGAACTTCTTTCGAGATATGTAACAATCTTGGGGTTAGGTTAGGGACTCCACTAATTGGTGGCTGCAAGTTACTAGCATTGAGACCTTGATTAATACCAAGGTTTGATACTAAATTCGTCTAATGGTTTTTCATCACACATGATAGATATTTTGGAGAATGTCTTTTCTAAATCAACCTTTAACTCTAGATGCAACTCCTCTTGAGACTGTGCCACATACTCTTTGAAGAACTTGAGATCATTTTTTAAAGTATCAAGATCAGTACGAGATGAGTTTTGGGTAGCAAACATGGAGCATGTGTTAGTCATAGTTGGCGGGCTTAAAGGCTTATGTTGATGTAGACTAAAAGTGCAAAATAATGAAATTATAAAATTAATAATAATGTGCAAATAGAAATGAGAAAATCACTAAATGAACTATGTTTTTTTTTTCCTTTTTTGACAAAAGGGGTAAAGTGATGTTTTTTTTTTGGTTTTTTGGGTTTTTTTTTTTTTTTTGTTTGGGTTGGTGGAATGGACTAAATGTGTAATGCAATAATCAAGTAAAGAAGTTTATACTTAGTAGTAAACACGTTGTAGTCAGCGCAGGTTCTCACAAGTAGAGTTCTTAAATAGTGGTGTTGTCTAATAGTCGTTGGTGAAGATCTTCTCCCTAGCTAGGTGGTGATGGCGCAACAATAGTCGTGATGATGGGGTACGATTTGGTGAGTGGAGTGAAAAATATGGACATTGAGCAAGAGAATAATTAAAGGAAAGAGAAAGAAAGAAGGAGATAATGTAGAGAAGAAAGTGAACAAATGAGAAGGAATAGGTAAGAAGTCTCTGAGAAAAAATAATGGTGCAGAGACAAGAATAGAGAAGAGGGACGTGCTAAAAGAGAAGAGATTAAATTTCACTCAATTCAAGATGTCGCATTACATTCATTGTAACCCCTTTATAGAATCATTAAACAATAAATAAGGAAATAGATTTAAGCTAATTAAGAAACTAAATCATTCAAGGGAATATTCTTTAAATTGAACATTCAAGGGGAAGTAAGGTTCAACTGCAACACGGCGTCATGAAGCATTGAAGCAAATCAAGGTGTGGAATTCTAGTAGATGGGACTCTTTGCTCATTGAAGAATTTTCTCAATCAAGATTTTACCGCATTGACATTGATATTGAAACTGGAAGATGGCTTCAACAGGTCATTGAGGAGACTTGCAAGGTTGCTAGAGATGGGAAATTTAAGCGGATAGGAGAATTAGAGGCTTCACCTTGGTGGTGGAAACTTTCACCAATAGGTAAGGCAGTTTTATGAGATTAACAAAGATCTTGAAAGGAAGACACGTCTGATTTTTGCTCCAGAAGATGGGAGGAACAAGAACTGGGACAGGTTGAGAAGGGACTTTGATGCATGCTGTCAGGTAGTAGAGGTGAAAAGGAGAAGGAATTTTTGAAGTTGGCTCCATCAGTTGGGGTGCAGGAAGGAAAAGCATAGGAAAGGAAGCTAATAGGTGGCTCATAGGAAAGAAGAACAAAGGCATTACAACAATTAATGAGAATGTAGGAAGGATTAATGTAGTGAGGAAGAATGAAGCAAAAACAACTGACAGGAGGATGCAGAAACGGAGTATTGTAACAAGTGGAGCAAACAGGTGGGAAGTTGATAGAAAATTTATTCCAAAGGAAAGAATTGGCTCTAGGAAAGAATTGGCTCTAGGATAGAATAGAAAAGGTGCTGGATGATGTTTTGGTGATTCTCCGATGATATTAGGTGGAGTGCAATATAGGAGGAACTTTCCGGGCAGCTAATTTTTGCTCTCCGGTTAACTCCAATTTGCGGGGACGTGGCATTATGAAAATGTCCCAACAAAGTAGTGTGGAATGCCCTGAAAAAAGGGAAGCTGAAATCAGCTCTAAATTACGATGTGCGAGTTTGGGAGGAAGGAGTGCAATGGAAAAATAGGTTATTCTATTGTCGGGAGGAGTGGATAGGTGTTGAAGGTATTCCTATTGAAGAGAGGAAGCAAAAAACATTTGATCAAATCAGCTAGAAGTGTGGTGGTTTGCTACCTATGGACTTGTTAACAGGGGAATGATATTTGTTTGATATAGTGTATATATGAAGGTGAGGGGTTTGTTCAACCTTTTTTTGTCGGAGAAGATGGAGGTGCAAAAAGATCAGTGAACTTTCACTGTCCAAAAGGGTTCAGCCAGCAGATAGTTTGGAAGGAGCGCAGTAGCAGAAAAAGCCCAATCGGAAGTGGCACACAACCAATGCTCAGCAGTGCAACGACAAAGAATTCAAGAACACTGGAAATGGAGATTATTGGCATCAGAGACGATTTCCTAAAGGAGCAGGAGGTCAAAGTACGGTACGACGACTGGCGGAGATGGCTGACAGGAAGGTAGGTGGAGCATAGAAAGGGGCGGGAGTGGCTGGGAGTACGACAATTTTTGTGGTAGTCGCAGGTACAAGGAGTGGGAAATGATCGTTTGGCAGGGTAGGTGAAAAGCTCAAAATAGAGAGACAAAAGTTGTGCTTGGAATGTTTGCTCCATCGCAGTTACTGTGGTAGAGAAGGTTGTACGAGAGGAAAAGGTAGGAGATGGTCTAGCGTGCAAGGAAGGAAGATCTAGAAGAGAGGTGGTGGTGTCTAATAGGGGGAAAGATTGTGTGTTGAAGGATGGAGAAGAAGGAGAAGAGGGTGGGCTAGATTTGGATTTAATCCAAACTAAAGGTGGGATTGTGGCCTACGTGGAGGAACAAGCCCACCCAGGAAGTTCCAGGGCCCATATGCAGATAAGCTGGATTGGGTTGGCAAGACTGCACATTTGCGGGGCCTAGTATGACTATGAAAGAGACGATGTGTGGGATGGGCTTGGAAGAAGAAGCCTAGATCTAGATTTTTGATGACGGGCTCGCAGGGGGGTAGAGGGGCGAGGCCCAGATCGAAGAGAGAGGGCGAAATGGAAGGATATGGGCTATGGGCTGCACCTTGGGGCAAAACTTAGTTTTAGTGGGAGGTTTTAGGGGCTTTGTCACGGATCAAAGCCAAAGTGTTGACTGCATGCGAGGGAGAGGGGAAAGTGGTGCCCAAAGTGTGATGCTGGCTTCTATAGTGGACATATTTTCTAATGAAAGAGAATAGGAAGTCATGGATAAGGGTGTAGGGCAGTTTTTTGTATTCCTATGTGGGTTTACAAAAGAAGATCAAAGCAAGGGGTGACAATCCAATGAGCCATGCGTGTTTATAATATAGAGGAAAACGGGGCATATAACCAAAATAAAGGAAGAACAAGGTAGACAATTTTGAGTGATGGCGATGTTAGTGATGATAATGGTGAGTTAGAGGATGACAAGATGGTGTAAAGTTGTCATATCAATTCTTTGAGCTACTGTAGCAATGCCTATGATGAACAAGACTTGTTTGAAGATAATGAGGAGGAAGATGGGGTGTCTCTTCACGGGGATTTTTGGCAAGCTCTAGAAGAGGGATCCTTAGATGCTTTAAGGGGTTTCCCATCACAGTGTTAGGATGTCTCCCCTTCTTTGGTGCCTAACTTAAAATCTATGGATAATGAAAGATGCTTGGAAGCAGGGCCGGAAGAGCAGGCAGAGGATAAGGAGTGCCACCAATGCTCGCCAAGGAAGGATTTCAGTAAGCCAACATAAATTTTGAGTAAGGAAGAAGTGGAAGCCTTTCTAGCAAAACTAAATGTGTTGTTGATCAAGCTTGAAAGGGAGAACATGATGGAGAAGGAAGGGATGAGAGGGTAAGAGGATGTGGACGGTCCAAAGGTTTGTGGGAGGTTTTGGTTGAATGAAGATTCTGTCTTGGAATATTAGAGGTTGTGACCCGAAGGATAAGCGTAGAATGATTAAGCGGGTTATCAAATATTTTTAATTAAGATATTGTCATTCTTCAAGAGGTTAAGAGGAGCTTGGTTGGTAGAGAGCTAATTGGGGCTTTGTGGCAATCTAGATTCAAAGATTGGATCTATTTGTTGGCAGTAAGGTTAGCAGGTGGTCTCTTAGTGGTGTGGGAGGTCAGAAGTTGCACAGTTATTGAGGAGATCATTGGGCAATTTACAGTTTTAGTTGAAGTAAGGCGGCCAAATGGGGAGGAGTGGAGGCTTTTTGGTGTTTATGGGCCGTTTGGAAGATTGGGATGTGACTACTTGTGGGATGAATTAGGGGCCTTGAGCATTCTTTGTGGAGATAAGTGGTGTGTGGCAGGAGATTTCAATATGGTTCGCTGCATTGTAGAGAAAAATAATGGTCGGAACTACTAAAAAAAGTATGAGGGAGTTCGATAGTGTGATAAGAGAATTGTGTCTTCACAATCCTCCTCTTCTTCATGGCACCTTACATGGTCCAACTTTCGTAGAGACCCTATTTGTTGCAGATTGGATAGGTTCTTATTCAGCGAAGGGTGGGCAAATCTTTTTCAGTATTGTAGGCAAGAGGTGGGGAGTAGAGTAGTATTTGATCATTGGCCAGTTCTTTTAAGCACTTCAAAACCTGTGTGGGGCCCAAGTCCAAAGCGATTTGATGGCCGCTTGTTGCACATGCCGAATTTTGACAATAAGATCGATGGGTGGTGTAAGTCCTACTGTAGGGAGGTGTGGGAGGGGTTTAGGTTTATGTAGAATTTAAGCGTTGTGAAGGAGGAATGTTATTCGTGGGGCTTAGCTTAAAGCGAAGAGAGCTAGAATGTGGGATTACGGAGCTTGATAGGTTGGAGGGGAGTAATGATTGGGACGAGGAGAATAGGAGGGACCCAAAGAAGTTTGCATGAGTATGGAAAACCCGTTCTCGGAGGACAAAGTCAGAGAGGCAGTTTTGATCTTCTACCATAAAAGTTGGGACGTCGTGAAAGGGGACTTAATGTGAGTGATTAAGGAGTTTTACCAAACAAGTGAAGTGAATAGGTGCACCAATGAGACTTATATTTGCTTGATCCCAAAACGCAATGTACAGAGGAAGGTCAAAGATTTTCGTCCTATTAGTCTCTCCATGAGTTTATACAAAATTATTGCCAAGGTCTTAGTTAACATGATGAAGGGGGTGATGATTAGCACCATTTTGGAGAATCAGTTGGCTTTCGTTAAAGGGAGGAACATTATGGATGTGGTGTACTAGCTAACGAGCTAGTAGAAGATTATAGGGCAAGAAAGAAGAAGGGAGTGGTGGTTGGTTAAACTTGACATTGAAAAGGTTTATGACATGGTTGATTGGAAGTTCCTTGACTGTGTTAGAGAAGAAAGGTTTCTGCAGTAGGTGGATGGGATGGATTCAAGGATGCTTGAGATATGTGACATATTCCATTTTCATTAATGGAAGGACGGGGGAAAACTTAAAGCTCTTAGGGGGTTGAGACAAGGAGATCCACTGTCTCATTTTTTGTTTACTATGGTGGTTGGTGTTTTGAGGCGGTTGTTAGATAAAGGGAGGCAGATGTAGGGGATTTGGGGTTTTGCAACGGGTAGGGACAGTGTTGACATCACACATCTACAGTTTGTGGATGATACTCTTCTTTTCTTAGATGGAGTAGAGGACAATATCGAGAAGGCCTTAAAAAATGTCCAATGTTTTTGTTGGGTATCAAGAATGCATCTAAACATGTCTAAAACATGTTTAGCTGCAATTTCTATAGATGAAGCAACAATGCATTAGATTGCAATAAGGCTTGGGTGTGTGTGAGTTGGGAGAATGATCCTTAAAGTATCTAGGAATGCCCCTACGAGGGAATCTGTGGTCCCAGTCGTTTTGGGAGCCAATACTTTCCAAGGTAGCTTGGAGACTCGATGGGTGGAAGAGGGTGTGTTTATCTAAGGGTGGAAGACTTACTTCAACTAAAGCAGTGTTGAATGCCTTGCCAACATATTTCCTGTCAGTTTTCAAAATTCCTAAGAGCAGAGATTCAAAGATAGAAAGTTTGATGAGGAACTTCTTATGGAAGGGTGGAAGAGAGGGAAAAGGGTCACACATAGTTGATTGGAACAAAGTTCAGTTACGGAAGGATCTAGGTGGGCTAGGGATTGGAAATCTGGTGGCTAAGGCTAGCTAGAAAATGGCTTTGGAGGTTCCTAGAGAGCAAGATTAGTTGTGGGCTCAAGTGATTAAAAGCAGGCATGGAATAGATATGAATGGAACGGATTTAGGGATTCTGAGTATTACAACCTTTAGAAGTCTTTGGAAGTTCATACACTCTCTATACCATTGCTACTGGCCTAGTATTCGACTAAGGGTAGGAAGAGGAGATGATATCCGATTTTGGGAGGATGTATAGTGGGGGAATGAGGCCTTCGCAGTTCTCTTTCCTAGACTGTACAATCATTCCAAAGGTCATCATTGTGCGATGTATGATGTCTTTCTTCAGCAGACAGATTGAAGAATTAGGTACTATCCAGTTGAATTTTCATTCGAGGTCCTCAACTCGAGGGAGATGTGAGAGGGGGAGGGTGCTCTACAGGTGAGAGAGTGCGTGTTGCCGGATACAAAGGACCGGATAGTGTGGATGGGAGTCTCTTCTGAGGTGTTTTCTTCTAAGTCCTCGGTCTTGACTGATTCTAGTAGGATTATTCCTTCCCACCTGTGTCTAGGGATATGGAAGGCGCTAATCCCTCTTAAAGTCAAGTTTTTCGCGTGGGGGGTGACTCTCGCGAGAGTGAATACAGGGGATATGATTCAAAAGCATTTTTAGTACACTGTCTATCTCCTTCGTGCTGCCTTTTGTGCAACAGGAATGGTGAATCAATAGACCATTTATTCCTCAGGTGTCCATTCTCTAGTTTTGTTTGGGTTAGATGGAGGATTCTATTGAGTGTTTTCCTAGAGGTGAGCGAAATGCCAGGATTTTTGTGAAAAAGAGTTGCCCCCAATTCAAATCTGGGAGGAATCTTTGTCGGTGGCCTCTTTTTGGATTGGTAATAGTTCTCTTTCCTTGGGGTACTCCTTTTTTAGAGTGGTTGCGGGGGTGGGGAAACATCTTGTAATTGGGGGTGGTAGTTTGAGATTGGCCCAGATGGTTGGGTTGGTCTCCCTCTACCTCCTGTTTGTTTCGCTCTCTTATCAATAAAGTTCTTCGTTTCTTTAAAAAAAGAAAAATTAAGAAACTAAAGCAACAATAATTTTTCCAACTTAATTGGAGACAAATCAAATGAAAAATAATAGGAACTAGACTTATACTAATTAAGAAACTAAATAAACCCTTTTTTGGAACTAAAATAATTAAAGATAATCAAATAAAGACATAAGGCAACATTTATCTAGGTTAATGATCTCGGTCTATGACGATAATTTCTACGAAAATGAGTAATATGCCCTACATCAATGAAAATTCTTTCGATATATAAGACCTCCATTAAACTTAGCTACATGTTGGGGTGCCATCTAATAATATGTATTGCTAATTTGCTACTTTAATATTGATTACTACTATATCTCTCCAAGTTTTTGGCCCATGGGGGGTTTGTGATTTAGACCTTGGGATAGAAGTGATGTTACTAAGACATCAATGGCCGTTTTTTTGGCTTGTGCGCAACTACCTTCATGATGGATAGAGATTATTAAGAAAAAAAATATCTACTTAGAAAGAATGGAAAACTTCTTTCTCGATAGAAGAATGAGGTGGAGGAAGATTCACGTTGGTGACCGATATAACTACCAAAGAGGTTTTGGTGGAAGATTCATGTTGGTGACCAATATAACTTCCAAATAGGTTATGTTGAGTTGGATTGTGAAAATTTGTTAAAACACTTCAGTGATGTGAAAGTATTATCTCAACCCTATTTTGCTCATTTTATGTATTCTCATTTTGTCTATTCTTTTCTTCAAAAATAAAATAGGTGAGCATCTATTCTACTTTATTGAACTAGTAAATAATGAGACGTCCTTTTGAGAAGATATAATTAGATAAATAAAAATTCTTTTGAGGTTTAAGTCCATTTATAGAAATTGATTAACATTCTTAAAGATGTGTGGAGGTAGGTTGAGTATCAAAACTTAAGAATACATGACACACCGAAGCAAAACATAATTAATGAATTGCTTGGCCCAAGTAATGTTATCACCTGCAAAGTTGTGGTAATACCTAGTGTTGTCAAGGCGGCTTAAGATGCTAAGCCTTCATAAGGTGAGGTAGGGCCTTGGCGTTCCTTAAAGTAATTAATTAATTAATTATTTATTGGTCCATCGTGTGTGTGCATATATATATATATATAATATTTATTTTTTATGATTTTTTATTTATAATTTATAATTAATTAATTAATTATATATAAATTGTAAAATTATAAATAAATAACATATATCACATAATACCAGCGTTGTCGAGGCGTTGCCCAGGTCCGTCAGTGCCTAGGCAGTGGTCTAGGCGCTGGGGAGGGGTGTTTATGCAAATATACTTTTGGGGTGTGTCGTTGTGAGCCGATCGTCTTCTTCGAGCCAATTGAACCAGCCATTGACTCCGACAACCAATAGCTCTATGACTTCATCCAGCAACTGGCGACTTCGGCGACTTTGACAATAATCTCTACAAAATCTTTGCAACGTTGTGACTTGACAAGGCGATTGGTTCGATGATACCCCTGCTCTCTCCTTCGTTTCTTTGCTCTCTCCTCTGTTTCTTTGATCTCGTTCGCTATGCTCTTCGTCTCTCTGCTTTGCGACTGATTCAAACCAATCGAACGATCATCTTCTTCATCGTCTTCTTTGAAACATTCGAGCCAACCAGAGACTCTGACGACCAACTGCTCTGGGACTCCATCCAGTGACTCCGGCGACTTAGGCGATCATCTCGACGTGACTTGGTGAGGAGACTTGTGGAGGGATTCTTTCTTTAATCGTTGAATTATGTATAGTTTATAATAATAATTATATATTTATAATAAAATATTCTTTTTAATAATTATATAATTAATTAATTAAATATAAATTTTAAATAAAATATATATATATATATATATATATATATATTTAAGGGATTAATAAATAAATAAATAATTTTTAAGGGACTTTTAAATAATTATTTTAAGGACCGCCTAGGCTTCACATACTCCCTGCCTAGGCCCTACCTTGGCTTATGGAGGCTTAGCGTCTTAAACGCCTTATCGCCTTGACAACACTAGATAATACATCATGATAAACTCATGCATCATGATCATCATAAGTTTACATACTTTATAACATTCCAAAAGTTCTTAAGAGTCACAAGGTAACAAAAACAAATTATAACTTCAAGCCCATCAATCATCAACAAGAGAAATTTCTTTTAGAGCTTCAATATTGACATCTTCGAAAATGTTGTCATTATCATAATCGTCTTTATCAACATCTTTGTTATATAAATTAACATAGTAGGAGAATGGAGGTTTTGGACCCAATGTGTGGGTCCCCTTTCCAGTCTCAATTCATATGATAGAGAGGAATAGATGTGTTTTCAATTGGGGAGAATTCTCGGTCCAAATAGAGCAACAAAAGGGAAAGACCTTTTGGAGGATATTAGGGGTGGCAATTTGTACCAAAGTGTCATAAACAGGTGGCGTTGTAAACGAGCATTACCCATATATTGCAAACTCAAACCTGACCCATTTATTAATTATGTTAGATTCGCAAACCCAAATCCAATCCATTTATTATTTGTACCATAATTGTGTGTGTATATATATATATATAACCTATTTAACTTTTTGTAGCTAATTTTTAAATTATTTATTACAAATATATTAATAAAAATACATAACATAAATAATTGATTAAAAATAAATTAAATTAAGAATATTTTTTCATAAAAATAATAAAAAAGAAATTATATCATTAACATAGTAATAAATATATTAATTTTAAATTAACTTTTTTTCTTTTAATAATTTTTCTTTTAACTTGTCCATAATCGTGTTAAGCAAGTCATTTTTGGGTTTAGTAGGTTAGCTTGTTTATAATTTAAATTTTAGTTGTGTTTAACCTGCTTTGAGCTCAATTCATTTATGCTAAACCAAAACTTATTAAATGCATGTCGTGTTTGGGTTGGATTATCGTATTGTGTCACAAATTGCCACATGAGATAACAATTTTAGTGGCCTTTTTGGGCATAATTGGATGGTTGGAGAATATCAACATAGTTAAAGGCCTCCATGAGAAGGTTAATCGTAGCATAGCGGTGCATGGCTAACTTTGATGATTTGATAAGTGATCTTGGGTTGTGGGATCCTCCTTTGAGTAATTCCAATGTGACATGGTCAAATCGAAGTGCAAATCCAATTTGCTACAGACTTGATTGATTTTTGATTAGTAGGGAATGGGTTAACTAGTAGTACCCACAGGTGAAACAAGAAATTTTGATTAGGCCAATTTTAGACCATTGGGCACCATCCATACTTTCAGCATTAAATATAGGAGTGGTGGAGTTGAGAGGGAGCTAAAATTGGGAAGGATATAGGTCTCGACAAAAGTTGAGGAACATTAAAGACTGGTGGAAGTGGAGTTAAAGTTTTGCAACATCAGATTGAAATGGGAAACTGTTGTTGGAGGCCAATCTCAATAGATTGGATAAGGAAAACTTAGCGAGTGAAATGCGGTGAAGGAACAATTACATGCTATAATTCTTCTACAAGATCATCTAGTAGCTCAGAAGGCAAAGATTAAGTTATTTGAGAGAAGGACTAATTATTGAGGCTAGTCAAGAGATTAGGGTCGACATGGAGGTTGGGAGAAAAGTGGCAAGGTTCTAATTCCAAAGCACCAAGGAAAGGTACACAGACAGGGCCAACGATATAAAGACAACCTTTTACACGCTACCAATGTGGTTAGCCCAGACGCCAAAGATTTGAGTGCCCCACCTAGTAGGATAGACAATTAATGCTTTGCCAATGATTAGAGAAAGGGCCCAGGTTATTACCAAATTGGACTTAGAGGCGGTGAAGACCTTGGTGGAAGGTAGTATTTCTATTATTAATACCTCTATCTGTGTTGATTGATGTTGGTTCCACTTTGTTATTTATATTGAGACAAGCAGTAGATGGAATGAGACTTAAATTGGTTAGGACTTCTATATAGCTTGTGTTGAGTACAACGATTGGAGAATGAATTTACCCTAATATGATAAATGAATATTGTGTGCTGAATTTTGGTGAATTTAAAACTTTAGGGATTTTCAAGTATTGGAATTTTTAGAATTTGATGCCATCTTAGCCATGTATTGGTTAGTTGCATACTATGAGCATGTTG
>JAJIYU010005199.1:0-22859 GCA_030144865.1 Tinospora cordifolia
GATTTACCCACTGAAAGTTTTTATTTATTTCAATGTAGGGCACATCGACCTAAGTGAAATCATGTATTTCCAGTTTTAAATTTATTTTTCGCTGTAATGGTTTATTGTACTCGAAATTTGTCAAATGAATAAATGAAGAATTTTATTTACCATGATGTCATTTTGTACATAGACTAATGTACACAGGAACCCTATTGTGTTTGGGGTCTAAGAATAAGAAAATGTAGCACAGGCCCGTCTCCCGGGCTTCCCAAGATTTTGATCAAAGAGAATTGAACCGTCAGATGACGTGGAAGATGGGACTTGGGAGGCGAGGTGTTACAATCCATTTATAAAACCAAACTTATCTTAACAAAAACATTGCCAACTCTAGTAAGCAAAGTTTTCTCCCGTTAGAACTTGTGAAAGCAACACCTCTCCAAGATTATCAGAATGACGAAGGTAGTATGGACTAACTGCATCTTCAATTACAAATCTATCCATTTTTTGAGACTAGTTGCTGCCTGAAGCAAGAAAATCCATAAAAGAACAAGAAAGAACCACAAAGAAAATAGATAGAGAATAGGACAAAAAGATAAAGAAATAGATCAAAGTAGAAAAAAATGCTACTATAGAACTAAATAAATATAATATTAACAAGATGCAAAAAAGTGTTACCAGAATTTCAGTGATGTTTCATGTGTTTTTTATCTTTGAAGACATAACCTTATTGGATTGTATAACAAATTGAATACAATATAGATTCACAATACAAATGCTTTAATCTCTCTAATTGGAGAATAATTGCTCACTAATATTTTTTTTCTTCTTGTATATTTTCATCACTCTCAAATAAAAGGATAGACCTATTTAAAAAGTAAACCAATGGATACAACCAAAAGACACATACGTTATGGTTTAACCAAAAGTTACGTATAATTTTTTACGTATATATATATATACACCACTTGCGCCATTAATGTTTAAATATTTGTGAGCAATTCTCCCACTCACACATGCGTGGTATAATTCACTAGTGCATAGTGATTATAGAGCAAATAAACCGTGCAACCATGAGAATACTTGCAAGCGAAAGCTCTACACTAAAAACTTAATAAAGTCAAAATAGAGACATCAAACCTTTATTTTAAAAAAATGTATATTTGTACATAAAATAGAAAAGAGTGGGCCTAAAATCACCCAATTAGTAGCTATTTTCACCCCATTTTTTATTCCAACTATATCCTTGTGTAAAATGACCAGTTTACTCTTAATTAAAAATTTCATTTACCACCAAATAAAACCTCATTCACCCCACCCTACCCAACACAACTAGTCCCACCATCAACATCTCATCTCCAATAAGCACATTCAAAAATTTTGGTGAGATCCCAACTAGTTTTCTGCAAGGTTTGCATTATAATATAGCTTTTAAGTTTGTAATGGTGAATAAATACAACAATGACATGTTCATATTCATTTTTTACGTTGGGGCATTTATTTGGATTGAGTTTTAGCTTATTTTCTTAAGAAATGACACAAGAAATCGATTTTACAAGCAATACAGGCACCAATGAGGTATTTTTATACGTCATTATGATTAAAATTTTGTGTTTATTTGAGAAGAAATCGAATGTTGTCTCAACGCTGCGTAGCCGAAACTCACTATATGAATCTCGATCAGAAGTAATTGAGACTCATAGCATAAGTCTCGACCATATAAGACCAAGACTCATACTATGAGTGTATTAACCAAGACTCACAACGTGAATCTCGGCCAGTAGTGACCAAGATTTACCAATTTTGTAATAATCTTCAAGGACAATAATTGTCGTTTGCCTTTGGGCCCTACTGCTCTTTATTGTTAGCTTGTAGGTAAGTGGAGGAGCATGCATGAATAATATACATACATATTTGTCTATTTTTTTATGTATTTTTCTAAAAACATTTTTATGTGTTGGGTTTGTGAGGATGCTCTTTTGCTTATATATTATTTTTTTTTCGTTTAATATGAACTTGAGTTTGATGCATCTTAATTTGCTAACACATTTAAATAATTAATTTATTTTTTTCAATCTTAAGTTTTGTTTTTGTTTTTGTTTTTTTGAAAAAGAAAAAGAAACAAGGAACCCTGCTTACCATCCTTTCAATTCAAATGAAATTATGGAGGTAAAATTTTGATAAATGACATACCTGGGTGGATAGGGGACTATTATCGAGTGTCCACTTAGGGTTGTTAAAATGGCTATTAGATTTTTTAAGTAACTTAAAAAAAAAAGAAAAACGAAAACCTAAGATTGAAAAAAATAAATTAATTAAATGTGTTAGCAAATTAAGATGCATCAAACTCAAGCTCATATTGAACGAAATAAAAAGAATATATAAGCGAAAGGGCATCTTCATAACACCCAATACCTAAAAATGTTGTTCAAAAAATATATATATAAAATAATAGATAAATATATGCATGTATAGTATTCATGCAATCTCCTCTAGTTATGTAAAGGCTAACAATAAAAAGCAGTTGAACCCTTGAGAATTATTGCAAACTTGGTAAGTCTCGGTCACTACTGGTTGAGATTCATGTAGTGAGTCTTGGCTAGTAGTAACCAAAACTCATAGTATGAGTCTCGGTCTTCTTCAGTCGAGACTCATGTTGTGAATCTCAATCACTTTGAACTAAGACTCATATAGTGAGTCTCAATCACCTCGAACTAAGACTCATATAGTGAGTCTCGGCCACCTCTAACTGAGACTCATATAATGAGTTTTAGGCATGCAAGGCCGAGATAGCGTTTGATTTCTTATCAAATAAACATGAAATTTTAATCAAATGACATAGAAAAATACTTCATTGGCGCTTATATTGCTTATATAATTGATTTCTTATGACATTTCTTAAGAAAATAAAGTAAAACTTGATCCAAATGAACATATTATTTTTGTATTTATTCACCATTACAAACTTAAAAGCTATGTTACAATGCAAACCTTAAAAAAATTTGGTCAAGATCTCACTAGAATGTTCGTCAAAATTTCACCACAATTTTTTAATGTGCTCGCCAGAGATGAGATGTTGATGGTGGGACCAGTTGTCAGAATGAAAAAGTGGGGTAAACAGAGCCACTAATGGGGTATTTTAGGGTTTTCAAAAAAAAAAATGGGGTGAGTACATCAAATATTTAAATTAGCTAAGATAAACTTAGTGTTAGGGGTTAAAAGAGCCACTAATGGGGTGATTTTAGTTACGTTAATAAAATTTCATATGCCCTAGATTCATTCAAGTTCATCACTTTATATACCTCTAATCCCTCAAAGGGCATAAATATAAACATGTTGTTTTATAGTACATCCACACTAATATTGCAAACAATACAATATAATATTAGTGATCACGTTTCAAAATATATTGTATCCATGGGAACGAGATGTCATACCCCAAAGAATTAAAGAGAACAGAGATACTAACAAAAAAAAAGGGGAATTACGTAATGACCGCAGTACCGAATTGAGGACCGCAATCATGCGTCATGGTTTGTGAAAGTGGGACTTTTGTGTGAAACCACGATATTGGGTCAGGGTACTGCGGTACTGTAGTTGGATTTAAAAATTTATGAAAGATGTGGGACTGCGATGTCGAGACACAGTCTTGTGATCAGAAATAGTCCCAATACATGGTCCTAGGGCTCAATAATGCAATATTGTGATTGAAGATCAGAAATGAAAGTTTTGGGCACTGGGTATCTATATATATAAGTGCAGAAAACCCTAAATGCGTCATTTTGCACTACAAAAACCCTAGCCATCTACTATCAATTTTCCTTCTTCCCCACACTTGTTCTAAATCAAATTCACCAAGTTCTAACCCTCTTCTAACTATCTTACTAATGTTGATAGGAGGAAAGTTGCAAAAATAATGAATGCTTGAAACAGTTACTCCATTATGAGCAATTACAAGAGGTAAGGCACTAGTTTCATCTGTAAAACAATGTTATAGATCCCTATCTTCACAATGTTTGAGGTTTCACGCATATCTTCCACTTCTGATAAACCCTAAACACATTTATAACATTCCGGCATGACAAACGTGAAGCAAACACAAGAGGAATGACAAACTGCAAGGTATAATATTCCTCTACTGTAAATATTATGTATTTTAGATCAGTAGCATGATACAATGACATCCCACGAATGGGAGGAAAAAGGAATGCACCATATAGTGCGATTTCTGAGATATCGTGTGACTACTACTGTACTGAACACAGTTGTGCACTATAAACGCAATGACTATTTTGTTTTTTGGACCTTTTGTGCACAAAATCTCAACCCCCATGGTACCATCCCTATACTACAGTACTCAAAAGGAAATTTATAATAACTCATGTAACACCCCAACCCCCGTATCTTTAAGCAGTGTACATTTGCCACCGCTCTCTTGACAGTGGACTTAACAAAACGGTGGGTCGAGCCGGCGCTACATTACAAGTGATAAACACTTGTTCTTTTCTTTTCAATACCTCGTGCCTTTGTATAAAATTCAAGAATACATTTTTCAATAAAATCAAGGCAAATTAAAAGAGATAAAGAAATTCAAACTATTTTATTCATAGTAGAAAAATTGAAAGTATTAGACCTTTCAAAACAAACTAATTGTTACAGCAGAAGACTTCAAAATACTTTTCAGTAGAAAAGTATAAAAACTTTGGACAACATTCCCTTAAAATTCTAAAAATATAGTATTGTTTACACTTTCTAAGAAACTATCTATTTTTAACTGCTGCATGGATTTCATGTTCCTAAAAAGTAAGAAAGGAAGAGTGAGCACATAACCCAGTAGATCCTTTTCAAACAACCATCTTTCATATTCAAACTCATAACACAATCATAATTCAAACACTTGCAATCATTTGGTGTTTCAAACAACAATTTGTTTAAGTCGAGTTTCAGACCAAAAGGGCCTTTAATCCCTTGATGTCATTAACTAAGTAAATAGGGCTCACTCGGCATCAACCCGTTAGTGGCACATGTCGGCATCAACCTATTACACATGGTGACCCATTAGTGGTACACGACCCTCAAGTACTTAGTTCTGAAAACCATATGACCTAACTAATATGAAAAGAACATCCATAGTGTCGCCTTGACCACTATGATGGTGTGTGGTTATTATCTCCATCATTTTAGATTAATTCTCATATCATGATCTCATAAAATAAACCTCAGAATATGAAATCAAACTAAAATCCAGAATATACATAATCAATTCATGATACACTCATAAAACAAGCATCATATTTTAATTTAAAAGCCTAAGTATGATACTAACATGGCATGGATGATATGATTTCTCAAACATGATTCAAAACTAAAATACTAAAATAACATGTAAAATTCTAGAATTGAAGTTGAAAATCTTTGAATTCAGTGAAAAACATACAAACAATGAGCATGCCATGAATTCAAATAAGAACAGAAGGGTGTTCTAGAAATCATTCCACCTTGTGACGCTTTCTTCAGGAATTTTGGCAGCAATTCCCCCCACGTACTAATGCCAATGAAGATCGCCTAACTTATTTTCCCAATTTGAGAGAAGAACTTCTCACACACACGAGAAGGGAAAGATGGGAAAAGGTGCCAAGAAGAAGGCTTCAAGAAAACAAGAGGAGAATTCAACTCTTATTTTTTGGAATGAATGAAATTGAGAGCCTAGGGGGGTTTATATAGGTTTTCAAAGGGAGAAAATTAAAAATTTTTGTGTTCTTCTTTGAATAAAACACCCTATTTTTTCTTAATTTCGTACTTTCTTATTTTTAGAGCAAAATGAGAATTTTTTGGATTTTTTTTGAATTTTAGAAACAATTTTCAGGATTAGAAACCTATTTTTTAGATTTTTTTCGAATTTTTCGTTATTTTTTCGGTAATTTTTGTATTTTAATTTGGATTTGATTTGGTTCCTAGGATTTTCCTCGAGACATGCATACGGGTTTGATCTCGGATCAATACACAAAAATCAGAGTCTCGATCTCTGCCGTTGGATTTCCTCGAGTGCATCAACAGTTCGCGATTTAATCAACGCGGCTTTGATCTGAACCATCCAATGATCCTCGAGTGCAGTATTGCTCGCGATTATCTTACACGGCTTTGATCTCGACCGTCAGATGATCCTCGATCACAGTGTGCAAATCTGATTTTGCGATCAACGAATTTCGTTCTGGCCGCACGATCATCCTCGAGTTTCATACGCAAATCTCTGGCCGTTGGATTTTGATGATCCAGTGCACCCGGGCATTCGGTTTGGTTTTAATCCTATTCGTTGGATTTTGGCAGATCATTTTTGGACCGTAGGATGTATTTTAAGTTTATTTTTTTGATTTTTCAGCCGAATTTCTTGCTTTCTTTTCGAATTTTTGCCAAATCTCGATCCCGATTGACTTTGTAAAACTATTTTCAGCAAAAATTACACATATTCTTGTATTTTTGGCTATAATATCCTATAATACATTGTATTTATATATTTTCTTCCAAAAGTCCACTAAATTAACTTTTATTCCTCATTTAGGTAAACTATGACTTGCCAAAATTCTTATTCATTAATTCTAAATAATTTTTCTAAGTAAAAATTCAAATTTCATATAAACTTTTCGAGATGTTACAACCTATCCTCCTTAAAAAAATTTCCTCCTCAAAATTTATACATTTTTAGGTATTCCTTATGAACAGATGTGGGTACTTGGTCTTCATCTCGCTTTTGAGTTCCTACGTGGCTTCTTCTACCCCGTGATGTTTCCACAGCACCTTCACTAATGGGATATCCTTTGTTCTTAAATTTTGTACCTTGTGGTCAAGGATTCTGACTATTGTTTCCTCGTAGGTAGCATCATCTTGAATATTCACTTCCTCCCAGTGAATGATGTGAGAGCGGTCAGGTTCGTATTTCCTCAACATGGATACATGGAATACGTTATGTGCTGAAGTCATCCGGTTTGGTAGATCTAACTCATAAGCACATTCTCCGATTCTTCTAAGTATTTCAAAGGGTTCGATAAACCTTGGAGATAACTTCCCTTTGAATCCAAACCTTTTGATACCCTTCTGAGGACTGATCCTCAGAAATACTTTGTCCCCAACTTGGAACTCTAGTGGTCTTCTCCTTTTGTCAGCATAGCTCTTTTGACAGCTCTGTGCAGTAGTTAGACTCCTTTATATTAACTTGACTTGGTTGTTCGTTTCTTCCACTATGTCTGGCCCAGTTAATACTTGATCTTCAAGTTCAACCCAACAGGTAGGTGATCTACAGGGTCTTCCATAGAGAGCTTTGAATGGAGCCATTTTTATGCTTGCCTGATAACTATCATTATAGGCAAACTCTTCCAAGTGTAAATACTTGCTCCAGTTCCCCTTGAAGTCTAAAACGCAAAACCTCAACATATCTTCCAAAATCTAGATAACTCTCTCAGACTGACCATTCGTCTGAGGGTCAAAGGTTGTACTTATGGTGAGCTTAGTACCCATTTCCTTCTGTAGACTCTACCAAAACTGTGAAGTGAAGCTAGAGTCTCTGTCAGACACAATAGTCTTGGGTACACCATGAAGTCTGATGATTTCTTTCACATAGATTTCTCCAAGCTTGCTGACTTGGTCTGTGGATCTGATTGGCAAGAAGTGAGCCACTTTGGTGAGACGATCCACTGTTACCCAAACAATGTCTTCTCCTTTTTGGTTCCTGGGTAAACCACTGACGAAGTCCATTGCAATGTTATCCCACTTCCATTCAGGGATTGGGAGTGGTGGTAACATTCCAGAGGGTTTTTAGTGTTCCAGAGGGTTGGCATGTTAAGCACTTAGAGACGTATTTAGCTATGTCCCTTTCATTCTTCTCCACCAGTAGGTTTTCTTGAGGTTCTGGTACTCTTATTCCCACCAGGGTACATGGTATACTTAGTCTAATGAGCTTCGTCAAGTATGACATGTTTGCTCTGTCCCTGCTGAGGTACACATATCCTTTCTTTGAGCATTAGGATGTTTTTAGCATCCATCCTGAAGTCAGTATGCTTTCCTTGTGTGACTCCTTTAATTAATTGAGCAAGCCACTTTTCTTGCTTCTATTCATCCCTGATCTGATGTAATAGGTTCGGTTGGCAAGACATATTGTAAAGATAGTCTTCTTTTTCGTTGAGGTTTACACCCAACCTAAAATCTTCAATCAACTGGTACATCGAGCCCTTTTCTTCCTCTTGTTTGATGAACTTCCTACTCAAGGCATCAGCCACCACATTGGCCTTTCCCAGATGGTAGTGTAGTTGAAAATCATAGTCTTTTAAGAACTCCATCCATCTCTGTTGCTTGAGGTTCAACTCCTTCTGGGTGTAGATGTACTTCAAGCTCTTGTGATATGAAAACAACTCAAATTTCTTGCCATAAAAGTAGTGTCTCCAAATTTTTAGGGCAAACACAATGGTCGCTAGCTCTAGGTCGTGAGTAGGGTAATTTCTCTCATAGACCTTTAGTTGTCTTGAGGCAAAAGCAATGGCTTGCTTTTCTTGCATTAAGACTGCGCCCAATCCACTCAGTGAGGCATCAGTATACATTGCGTAAGTAACACCAAGAGTTGGGGTGATTAGAACATGAGCCGTAGTCAATCTTATCTTCAGTTCTTGGAATGATCGTTTACATTTCTCATCCTACTGGAACTTAACTCCTTTTCTAGTCAACTTAGTCATAGGTTCTGCCATCTTGGAAAAATCCTTAATGAACCTTCTGTAGTAGCCTGCCAAACCCAATAAACTTCTGATTTCTGTTACTGTCTTGGGTTGCTTCCAGTTCATGATGGCTTCTACCTTTTCTGGGTCTACAGCAATACCTTTTGTTGATAGAACGTGGCCTAGGAACTTAACAGTTTTCGTCCAAAACTCGCATTTACTGAATTTAGCATATAGTTGGTTTCTTCTGAGAGTTTCTAGTACAATCCTCAAGTGTTCTAGGTGTTCAGCTTCTGACTTAGAGTAAATTTGAATATCATCCATGAATAGCACTACAAACTGGTCAAGGTATTATTTGAACACTCGGTTCATCAAATCCATGAAAGCAATCGGGGCATTGGTCAAACCAAAGGGCATCACTGTGAGCTCAAAGTGTCCATATCTTGTTCTAAAGGTTGTCTTGTGGATGTCAGGCTCTCGAATCCTCAGCTAATAGTATCCTAACCTAAGATCAATTTTAGAGAAATGAGTGGCTCCTCGTAATTGATCAAATAGGTCATCAATCCTTGTAAAAGATATTTATTCTTTATTATAGCTTGATTCAACTTCTGGTAGTTGACACATAGTCGCAAGGAACCATCCTTCTTTTTCACGAATAATACTGGGGCTCCCCAGGGCGATTCACTCGGCCTGATGAAACCTTTATCCCTGAGCTCGTCCAGTTGAGTTTTCAGCTCAATTAGTTTTGCTAGTGCCATTCTATAAGGAGGTATGGCTATAGGGTTGGTTCCAAAGTGAAGTTCAATCTTGAACTCTAACTCTCTTGCTAGTGGTAGTCCAGGTAAGTCATTTGGGAACACATCCTCGTACTCACTGACTACAGCTAGGTCGTGAATATTCTTCAAGTCAGTAGGTTCTTCTTTAGAGAGTTCCTCGAACTCATCCTTCTACTTCAAACAATTCAGTAAGGCTAGGGTTGGACTTTTTGGTATTCTTCGCATATCCCCATTGATTTTAAAGATCTCCCCAGAAGGTAATGTTATGGTTACTCGTCTTTTAGGACAATCTATCTTGCCCTAGTACTGATCTAACCAATCCATCCCCAAGATTACATCATGGCCATAGAAAGGTAGGGTATATAGGTCGACTATTAAAAGTTTATCCCCAAACCTAAGGTTACAACTACACATCTTTTTTGAAGTCACAATAGTCCCTATTGGTGTGGACACATTCAAAGTCACAGGCATTGTTTTTGTCACAAGTTGTAACCTATCAGCTAGTTTTTCAGAGATAAAAGATTTTGAGGCACCCGAGTCAAACAATAGTCTCACAACAACATTAAATAATAGGAACATACCTTCTACTGTAGGAGCGTGGTCTTCCTGGGTCTCAACCGTGAACGTTATGGCCTTGTTCTGACCACGGCTTTGGTTCTGCCCTTGATTGGCATTCTGATTCTGTCTAGCTTGAGGTCACCCATTCTAACTTCCCTCCTGAGTATTCTATTGTTGCTGCTAAGAAGCCTGAGCTGGTGCAGTTGGGCAATTTTTCGCCAAATGACCCTTTTGATTGCACACATAACACAATCCCAACCTCTTAGCTTCTTCCCTTGACTCGTCCTTGTTCTACCATGTTTCTGTGGAGCCTTACCACTTTTGCTTTTCTTCTAGGTCCCTTGTTGGTTCTTTCCATTTTCGTTCCGCTTATTCTTTCCTCTCAACCTTTGTTCCAGGTTGAGCTCTTGTTCTTGGATTAAAGCCTGTTCTACAACTTCCTTGTAGGTTCAAAGGCCCAATGTCATGATAACCTTTAGAATCTCGATCTTGAGACCCTATGCAAACCAATTAGCTTTCATTCTTTCTTCTTAGATCAGCTTCCGAGATAGCTTATCCAATTTAGTAAACTTTTTCTCGTACTTAGCTATAGTCAAGGCCTTCCAATTCAACCTGACAAAATCCTCTTGTAGCTTCCACAGTGTCGTCTCTGGAAAGAACTTTTTGTGGAAGATCTCCTTGAACTCTTCCCAGCTCATCTTTTTAACGTTAATCTTTGTTTCAACAAACATTCGTCCTATCATGACTATAGATTCAGTTTCTAGGTTCTTGATTTGTTTAGTAGCTTAAACTCTTTCTTCTAGGTTCTTTTCATGCATAGGTACAGGATTTGGTCTTAAAGCAAATAAACATTACAACATGCATATCATACAATCAAGCTAGCATAGCAAGGTTCCAAGCTTCCACCTAAGCTTTCAGGTTCAAGTGTCTCATACCACTTTACCCCTTCCACTTAGGCTTTCACTCAGAACAGAGCCGCACCCAAACAATTTTGCAAATTGCGATAACTAAGGTTCTCGAACCCACCATACTCAACTATCCCATACCAGCGAGCATAGAGAAACCCGTTCTGCCAGAGTTACAAATCATTCACCACACATGGTCCATCATTCTCCGAGTCCAGGCTTCCTCCAAAACCTTAAATTCCTATGCATCCCATACTACATAGAAACCGAAAATTATAGAAGCTTCCCGATCTCGTGTCCTGATCTAACAATTTTCTATTTTCACACAAGTTTCAATCTCTAGCCTATGTCAAAGAGTTTTATGTTTTTGATCTACTATGTTGCTATGGCTACACCTGTTTCTACCTAAAGTCTTTTCTCTAGACCTAGGGTTCAGTTCTAGTTGACTTACAATCTTTGTCTGGTTAAAGACACCACCTTTGGCATCTTTTTCAACTTCTAATCAATTCCTTGCCCTAATTTTCCACCTTCTAATTTTCTTTTATCAGAAATAAGAGTGTTTTTCAACTCTGACTACACATATAAGCTGGTGGGACAACCTCCAAATCGGGCAGCGAGACCTAAGTCTGCTTAACAACCGCGCTTTCTAGGACGAAATAACCCACCTCCCTTTCAATGTTTAACTTTACTCAGGATAAGGCTTACCCACAATCAGCTCAACTTGTAATCCTTGTATCCAAACAAAACATTTTCAAAACATATATTTTTTTTTTTTGAAAATACTTTCTAAAACATTCTTCAATTTCAAAAATAGAAGGCAGGGCATTCTAAATTAAATTCAATTCAAGGCGAAACCTTAAGTTTGAGTTTCTCATTCTAGTCCAGCGTTTCTACTAATTGGGTTTTGATACAACACTTGGTATCAGAGGAGACTTTCTGTTCTTGGCCCAGCAACTAATGCCTAGGCTCTAATACCACCTTTGGTATTAGAGTAACTTTCTAGTTCTTGCCCAGTACATTTACTACCTGAGCTCTGATACCACCTCTGGTATCAGAGGAAACTTTCTGTTCTTAGTCCAGCAACTAATGCTTAGGCTCTGATAACACCTCTGTAACACCCCAACCCCTATATCTTTAAGCAGTGTACATTTGCCACCGTTCTCTTGATAGTGGATTTAACAAAATAGCGAGTCGAGCCGGTGCTACATTACAAGTGACACACACTTGTTCTTTTCTTTTCAACATCTCGTGCCTTTGTATAAAATTCAAGAATATAATTTTCAATAAAATCAAAGCAAATTAAAAGAGATAAAGAAATTCAAACTATTTTATTAATAATAGAAAAATTGAAAGTACTGGACCTTTCAAAGCGAACTAATTGTTATAGCAGAAGACTTCAAAATACTTTTCAGTAGAAAAGTATAAAAACTTTGGACAACATGCCCTTAAAATTCTAAAAATATAGTACTGTTGACACTTTCTATGAAACTATCTATTTTTAACTGCTTTATGGATTTCATGTTCCTTAAAAGTAAGAAAGGAAGAGTGAGCATATAACCCAGTGGATCCTTTTCGAACAACCATCTTTCATATTCAAACTCATAACACAATCATAATTCAAACACTTGCAATCATTAGACGTTTCAAACAATAATTTGTTCAAGTCGAGTCTTAGACCAAAAGGGCCTTTAATCCCTTGATGTTCTTAACTAAGTAAATAGGGCCCACTCGGCATCAACCCATTAGTGGTACATGTCAGCATCAATCCGTTACACATGGTACACGACCCTCAAGTACTTAGGTCTGAAAACCATATGACCTAACTCATATGAAAAGAACATCCATAGTGTCGCCTTGACCACTATGATGGTACGTGGTTATTATCTCCATCGTCTTAGATTAATTCTCATATCATGATCTCAGAAAATAAACTTCAGAATATGAAATCAAACTAAAATCTAGAATATACATAGTCAATTCATGATACGCTCATAAAACATGCATCATATTTTAATTTAAAAGCCTAAGCATGATACTAACATGACATGAATGATATGATTTCTCAAACATGAATCAAAACTGAAATACTGAAATAATATGTAAAATTCTAGAATTGAAGTTGAAAATCTTTGAATTCAGTGAAAACATACAAACCATGAGCATGCCATGAATTCAAATAAGAACAGAAGGGTGTTCTAGAAATCACTTCCACCTTGTGATGCTTTCTTTTAGAATTTTGACAGCAATTCCCCCCACGTACTAATGTCAATGAAGATCGCCCAAGTTATTTTCCCAATTTGAGAGAAGAACTTCTCACACACACAAGAAGGAAAATATGGGAAAAGGTGCCAAGAAGAAGGCTTAGAGAAAACAAGAGGAGAATTCAACTCTTATTATTTGGAATGAATGAAATTGAGAGCCTAGGGGGGTTTATATAGGTTTTCAAAGGATGAAAATTAGAAAGTTTTGTGTTCTTCTTTGAATGAAACAACCTATTTTTCCTTAATTTCGTACTTTCTAATTTTTAGAGCAAAATGAGAATTTTTTAGATTTTTTTTTTAATTTTAGAAATAATTTTCGGGATTTGAAACCTATTTTTTGGATTTTTCAGATTTTTTTCGAATTTTTCATTATTTTTCGATAATTTTCGTATTTTAAATTTCAGATTTGATCTAGTTCCTAGGATTTTCCTCGAGACACGCATACGAGTTTCATGTGGGTCGTTGGATTAATCTTGGATCAATAAACAGAAATTGGAGTCTCGATCTCGACCGTTGGATTTCCTTGAGCGCATCAACAGTTCACGATTTACTCAATGTAGCTTTGATTTGAATCGTCCGATGATCCTCAAACGCAACACTGTTCACGATTACATGGCTTTGATCTCGACCATTGAATGATCCTCGATCACGATGTGCAAATTTGATTTCGTGATCAACGAATTTTGTTTTGGTCACACGATCATCCTCGAGTTTCATACCCAGATCTCTGGCCGTTGGATTTTGATGATCCAGTGCACCTGGGCATTCGGTTTGGTTTTAATTCCATTCGTTAGATTTTGGCAGATCGTTTTTGGACCGTAGGATGTATTTTAAGTTTATTTTTTTGATTTTTCAACCGAAATTCTTGCTTTCTTTTAGGATTTTTGCCAAATTTTGATGCCGATTGACTTTCTAATCCTATTTTCATCAAAAATTGCACATATCCTTGTATTTTTGGCTATGATATCCTATAATATACATTATATTCATATATTTTCTTCTAAAAATCTAATAAATTGATTTGTATTCCTCATTTAGGTAAACTATGACTTGCCAAAATTCTTATTCGTCAATTCTGTATAATTTTTCTAAGTAAAAATTCAAATTTCATATGAACTTTTTGAGATGTTACAACTTGAGCCCACTACATATCGATATTATCCCCACCTTAGCCACCACTGACTGGGTGTAGGGTTTTGTTGTTGGCAAGACTCGAACCTGAGTCTCCCAAAAGTGCTAAGCACTAGTAAGGCTCGCAACTACTCATTTAGCCCAGGCATCGCTCTAGTGTCGGAGCAATGTGTGATATTAAAATCCACCCTCGTTGGAGCAGTCATGTCCTCAGCACTCACACCTCCATCACACCTGGAGCAGCTCTGATACCATTGTAACAACTTAGGCCCACTGCGACAATATTGTCCCCACCTTAGCCACCACTAACTGGGTGTAGGGTTTTGTTCTTAGCAAGACTCGAACCTGAGTCTCCCAAAAGTGTTCGGCATAATAAGACACCCTCAAATGTAGATTTAGCCCAGGAATCCCTCTAGAGTCTTGCTAAGAACAAAACCTTACACACCAATCAGTGGTGGCTAAGGTGGGGACAATATCATCACGGTGGGTCTGGGTTGTTACAAATAGTATCAAAGCCACTCTGTGTGTACCTAAGGTGTGAATCTCAAGGATGAGATTTCTCTAAGGGGGGTGGATTGTAAAATCCCACATCGATCTGACTCCAGGGGGATTATTGGACTAAATGTGCATTCGATGATGTCTCATTGTGCTAAGCGCTTTTGAAATACTTAGGTTCGAGTCTTGCTAAGAACAAAACTCTACACCCAGTCAGTGGTGGCTAAGGTGGGGATAATATCATTATGGTGGGCCCAAGTTGTTACAAATGATATCAAAATCGTTCTGTGTGTACCGAAGGTGTGAATCTCGAGGACGAGATTGCTCCCAAGGGGGGCGGATTGTAATATCCCACATCGGTCTGACTCCAGGCGGATTCCTGGGCTAAATGTACATTTGAGGGTGTTTCATTGTGTCGAGCGCTTTTGGAAAACTCAAGTTCAAGTCTTCCTAAGAACAAAACCCTACACCCAATCATTGGTGGCTAAGGTGGGGACAATATTGTCCCGATGGGGTAGGGTTGTTACAAAATTTCAATAACGTATGTCTATTATGACCATTAACATGCCTTAGGCAACATAGAGTAGGGCAACATTTGACTATGTCTTAAAGATTACTAAATTATTATGCTTAGTCGCGAAAGGTTAGAGAATCATTACTTTATAGGTTAGAAATACAATGAATGCTTACATTGATGTGGATTATATACAACTACGATATTAAACTCCTCAAGTTCAGGATTTGTAGCCATCAAAATGAGAGTTAAAACATGCGGAGCAAAAAATAGGTGGAAATGACTGTGTTCTCTCTTTAATATTATTTTAGTTTTAAATGTAAAGCATGACTATGTGATTTATGCCTTATGATCTTAGAAGCATGCTAAAAATGCAAGGATATTCACTTGTATGGTTGTTTGCCCATGATATTTAGATTGCATGTCTTATATGCCATATATGAATTTGATTGCATGACATGATGTAAGTATTGTAACATGATTAATGATTGTTAGCATGTTCTTATGCTTACATATAATGTGATGTTGAGATTAATTGGGCATGCTAGTGGTCACTAAATACAAATAATTAAGATCCTAACCACATACCGGGGTGATGATATAGCTGCAATGGCAGTGGTCTAGTATCATCTTGAGTAGTTTTCCCACCCTAGGTAGGTGTCTATGCCATTGAGGGCAGTAGTTGAGATGGGACTGAGGATCGAGTGAAACTGCACTTCTAAGGTTATGTCATGATGAGGAATTGGCCTTCGGGGCATCACTTCCTAGAGTTCGGTTATAAGGGAATATCAAAGAGATTCCTTTTAGTCTTAACACCAACTTAAATAATCAAAGTGTTTTAAAATGCCTAATGGTTTATAAGTGGTTGCATGTTATAAATCCTTGATTTTAATAATGTTTAAGATGTGTTGTACATGATCCACTAGGCTCTTGAGCTCACCCCACTAATGTATCCATTAGAGTAGTTGATACAATCCACTATCAAGGTTGTATAGGAGTAGAAGTTTACTTTTGCGTAATACCCTATAATCTGGTACTAAATAAAGTTGCATTTGATTAAATTTGGGTGAGAAATGGAAATGGGTTCATTTTAGGGATAAATTTATCAAGTCCAAAACTTCATTTTAGTGAATCTTAAGACCTCAGAATGACCTAAAATGACACGAGATGTCATGAACTAATCAACTAAACAACATATCCAAAAATCAGCTCAATTGGCCAAAATTTAGGTTTTATTTGCTTAATACCCTTTAGTGGAATCTAAATTAAGAAAATAAATGAAATTAGGATAATCCTAGCCAAATGATAGTTTGAAAATGTGTATTATTTTATTATGAACACAAAAATATATATTGAAGTCCTTAATTCTTAGTAAATAATGATATATAAATTTTTATTAAATTTATGTCGACCCATAAATTCATGGCCAACCCCAAACATGTGCAAACCACATAGGTGGAACACCATGATCATGTACACCCTCACCCTACCTAACCTCAATGGGATGTTTCCCTTATTTGGAATCATGTAGAATGATCTCATGTGCCATGCAAATGATCAAGTATACCACATCTATGAGAAACCATGAAGAATGATCTCATGTACATCATACTTTGACCATGTGCAACATGCCCTATTATGCTAAAATTGCTCCATGTGTGTTTGTGCACGCATGTAAGCAACCCTAATTAGAAGTGTCTAAATGATGAACCATGCTCACACTCTAAACCCTAGCCGTTACACATAAAGAAGAAACCAAAAGTCAAGAATAGGAAAGTTACCTAAACATAAATATACACAAATCTTGGCGCCAACTATGGAGTGACCATCATAACCTTATACAAGAAAACCCCTGCAATGCCATATGAATGGTGTGCAAACCTACCCACCACACTTGTGAGTTAACCCTAATCAAAGTTCCCAAAACCATCCTTGTATGCACTCTTGAAAATCTATATAAACCCCTCTTGTGCACACTTATTCATCATCCCAAAGCAAAGAGTTTACACTTCCCTCTTAGCTTGTTCTAGCCTTCTTCTTGGCAACCTTTTTGCTCTTGGGTGATCTTGAAGTGTTATTGAGTGTTTGAGTGTTTGATTGAGTGTTCTTGAGTTGTCTTTGAAGCGCTAGAAGTGTTGAAGAAAGGAACCTCTGATGAATTTTCATCAAACTTGCAATTAAGGTAGAAGTGATTTTTGAAACCTCCTCTTTTCTTCTTTAGATTAATATCATTTTCATTGCATGTTTAATTTTCAAAAATCATTCATGTTTCAATTTCAAAAATTTAATCATGATTTCAGTTTTAGTTTAGTACATAAGCATGTTTTAAGCATTCATAAACTCATGCAATGCCTGCTACCATGTTTAGGTTTATTTCAATGTATGGTGCATGTTTTCGGGTGATTCATGCTTAGATTTTTAGATTGTTTATAATATAAAATTTATTTCTCTTATTTTATGATTCTTGAATATGAGATTAATTATGAGATGATGATGATGATTAATAGCTATGTACTATCATAGTGAACATGTGGGTTATTATAGATGTTCTTTACATGTGATTAGTTCACATGGGTAATGTCCCAAAATACTTGGAGTATGGATTAGGCCCTAAGTCCAATAAAATTGGCTAAGAAATGTCATTTTCACTTTGATGAGGTATTTTGTTAAAAACATCAAGGGCCTTGAAATCCTTTTTGGTCTAAGTCACAACTATATACAAAATGTTGCTTGAAATGCCTAGTGTATGCAAGTGTATGATTTATAGATGTGTTTTTAGTCTAAATTAGAAAATTGGTTGGTTGAAAAGGATCCACTGGGCTATGTGCTTACTCGTCCTATCTTATTTTTTAAGAAATTGAATATGCATGAAGATCATAAATATTAGTTAAGCTTTTTTTTTTCTTAAATTTAGAAAGTTTATGATTTCTATGTAAGCGCATGTTGCCCAAGTTTTGAATATTCTACTATAATAGTTTCATTTTAAGATTGATTTGTATATTCCATTTTATTAAATTAATAAAATTTATGATTTTTTAATCTCTTGCATTATTACCTTGTTTAATTTTATTCCTAATTTTTGAGTTAAGTGTTCTTGAATTACATTAAAACATAAAATAATTGAAATAGAATGTCAATTTGTGTACTTGTAACGTAACATCGGCCCAACCCACCTTGTAGTTAAGTCCAATTGAAAGTCTCAAGGGTTAAGGTGTTAAATTTTATTTATATTGGTAGGGCATGTGACCCATATTTAATTTACGTTTGGTTTATTCATTGACTTTGGCCATGGGGCCAAGTGTTGGTTTAATGACTCATTTGAACTCAGGCCATGGGGCAAGAGTATTTCATTTCTTTGTGAGTTTAATCATATTACTTCTAGTTGATATGTCATCGTTATATTAAATCACGCATATTATAAATTGTTATATTTTCACACTCTAATGTTTTATTGAGATGGTTATGAGAAAAAAAAAAGAATATAATTAGTGTCTCGATTCTCGAATATTGAAAATAGAAGTGACTGCACGTTTGACTTGATTCTGTTTCAATGTGAGAGACGAAGAGATATAGTCATGTAACACTCCAGAATTTTGTGAGCGCGCAACGTCGCAAGAGAACATAAAAGAAAATATTATTTTGTAGAAAAATAAGATTTTGAAATAAAAGAACAAAAAGAAAAGAAAAGAAATAATATAATTGTAATAACAATAATAATAAATGAATTAGAAATATATTGTAATTAAATATAGATATAAATTATGCGTTGGAAAAGTAAATTATCTTATAACTTACTTATGCAAGCGCGATGACGTGATTGATTTAAAAACGAAAATAAATCAAGTTAACCTCGTGTGTCTGCGTTATTTTCAAAAAAAAAATCTAAGATTATTTGAGAATAAAAATAAATCCAAAGACATAATTACTAAAGATATAAAGGAGTATTAGCGTAAAAAAAGACTATTTAAATAACTGGAAATATGTCTTTGCAAGTGCCTAAATGTGTGTAAGATTTAAAGGCAATAATATCATAGGACGAATAAAATTATCAAGTGCATAAATAATTGTTTGATCAAAATTAGCTAATTTAGAGGATTAAGAACATGTTTTAAGATTAAAATATGGAAAATAAATAAATAAATAATAATAAAAATAAATATTTGATGCTCCGTTTTGACCAAAAAAAAGGAGAAAATGTGAAAGAATACAGAAATGGAAGGAGGAAGAAGAAGAATCACGAAAAAAAACAAACAAGATGTGATTTATTTTGATTTTGAAGGACGATTGAAGAAGAACCTGGAAGAAGAAAGGAAGAGAAAAAATGATGTTGGATTTTTAGATTTGGAGCAAGAAAAAGGGGTTTCGTTTCATGAAGGATTAATCAAGGTAGGGCAAATCGGATGAAAACAAAAGGGTTAGGGCATGCTCTGTTTTTGGAATGACGAACAAAAACTTGCTGTTGCTTGGTTGGGCGTGATTCAAACTTTCGTCTGCTGGTGCATCTTGCTGGTTTCGTTTGGGCAAACTGAAACGAAGAGTACGGAAGTGATTTTAGCTGGTGCATTTTTGGTGGGTTTGTAAGTTTGGTGATTTGTGGATGAAAAAAAAAACAGAGGATGAAGCTTGTGATGTGCTGTAGGACGTGAAAGAAGAAGAAATCCAACTTGTTGTGTGTGATGACCGTGAAGCACGACAGAAAACCAAATAATTTTTGAGATTTCGTTCTTGACCGTGACAAAGAGGAGGAAAAAAATTTAGGGCTTTGTTTGGTTGAAGAAGGATGATGAACAAAAAATGATTTGGGGGTTTCGTTGGGATTGTGTGTTTGGGGTTTTAGAGCACAAATCAGTTGGTGTTGCGTGTGTTGCTGATGTGAAGATCAACAAAAAAAAAAAAAAAACCCTTCATCTTGCTAACCGTCCCTTTCGTGTTTTGGAAAAAAAATTTGGAATTTGTAATCGAAAACAATGAAGCTATCCGACAGAAATTAGAAGAGGCGGCTGCAAACGTCCTTCACTTTTGTGGGTTCTTTGGTTCTCAATTCTAGCTCGTGATGTTGATAAAATTCTGAAATTGTGTTCTAGAAAAAAAAAATCTGGGTTGTACCTTGGATGTATGTTCAGCAAGATTAGAAAGAAGAGAAAGGCTACAAGCCTTGTCGCATTTCTGAATTCCGGTCATCAAAACAGAGAAGAAGTTGATTTTCTGGTTTCAAGATTTTTGTTAAACGGTGTAATTCATGATTTTGGTTGGGGACTGAATGAGATTAATGCTATGTTTGGTTGCTAAGAAAATGTTCTTAAAAAAAATATTATTTTTTTAAAAAAAATTTCTTAAGAAAATATTGTTGAGAAAATTTTCTTATAAAAATTTAATAAAAATTAGTTAGAGGTAATTATTTTTTAAATTGATGTACAAAAAATTTTTTCATAAGAAAATTTTATTTTTTCACCCTTTTAGTTGAGAAAATTATGGTGAGAAAATAGTGGAGGTGAGAAAATTTTTAAAAATTTTTTTCTCACCATTTTGTCTATTTAAACAGCAAAAAATATGATTTTCTCAAGAAAATAAAAATTTTCTCAAGAAAATCTCTATTTTCTCTGCAACCAAATACAACCTAAGTTGTTGTTTGTGGGTTAAATTTTTGATGAGTAGTGCGATGTGATAATTTTCTGGATGGAGAAAAAAAAATTTAAGAACAAAGATAGAACGTGAGTTGCAGGACGTGATGAAGGGTGGAGCATGTTTGAGATTGTTGGAAAGTAAATTGAAGCTTGAAAACAGTTAAAGATTGCTGAAAATAAATAGAATATGTGTGACGATAGTTGAACGAGTTAAGCATGCCGAACAGTAAATTAAAGATTAACTCGAATGGTTGAACATGAATGTGAACTCTGAACGGGTAACGAATTTGTAAAGGTACAAAAAATTTACTTTAGCTATTTATTTATCTATTTAATTATTTAATTTTTATAATCTTGAATTAAAAAAATTTAGTTTAAAGCAAATTAGTAAAATAATCTAACTTATTTTAAATGTTTAAAAAATTCAAAACGAAGATCTAATATTTTTAGAAAATTTAAATTAGAGAATTTGACGAATATAATCAAAATTTAAAAGATTGTATTATTAGAATCCTACGTTAATTAAAGATAATTTTTAAACAGTAGGTGAAAAAAAATATTAGAGACTTAATATTAAATTAATTTAAATTAGTTAAAAAAATTAATTATAAAATTTTAAAAACTCTAAATTTATTATAAGAAATAAGTAAATATTTAAACACTAAAACTAAACTTGGGTTATTTAGAAATATTATTTTTTTCGTAATTAATTTAATTATGATATGAATAAAATTATTTAAATTGTAGGAATTTGGAGATTAGAAATTTATCAAATTAATTAAGAAAAAATCTTAAGATGAAATAATTTTATTTTGAAACATAGAGTTTAAGAAATTTATAAATTGAATTTATTATTTTGAAAGGGAATAATTTATTAATTTATTTTAAAAATAATAAATTAGGGATTTTAAGTGATAACATTATATTTTAGAGCTTATTTCAAATTAGATATAAAAAATCTTATTTAAGCGAAATAAGATTGATTGAACATCAGTAATTATTTTTAAAATTCAAATTTAAGTTTTAGTGTTTTTAAATTAATTGCTCAAATCTAAATAAATTTATTTAGAAATGAATAAGTCTTAGAAGCTTGAAAATTAATCATAAAAGTTTTTAATTTTAAATTAAGAAATTCAGAAGACTTAGAAATTGTATTAATTTGAATTTATAATTTAGAAACCATTTCAGCTTAAGAATAATTTCATTAAGTGTTGAATTTTAGATTTTACAATTTTAGAGTATCAAACGTCCCGAAAGAAAGTAAGGAAGCCTCGAAGATCTACGAAACCAGGTGGACATGACTTCCTTGCTCATACGTATTATAATAGATTTAAAATTTAAATCATTTATTTGAATACTTCTAGGTTAGTAAAATCTTATTAGGAAATTAATTGAAATTGTTTGGTTTATTTGAATGATATGTGATGTATGATGAATTATTCAGACTCATACATAATCAGTTCATGACATGATGAAATATAAAGGTTTGCATTTAGATTTACTCAATTATGGCATGCATGAATAAGGAAAATATGCATCTAGATCCGATTGTTTATTCATGCACCTTATAATGTTAACTTGCATGCATAATTTGAATATGTTTTCTAGCGAATTGTGTGATGATTGATGTGTTTGAGATTGTTAGTAAAACTAAAATAAAACGATGGTTTATTAAGAATTCACGTACTGGTGCGATTGTGTAACACCCCAACCCCCACATTCCTTGAGTTTTGGACAACCACCATTATTTTGACGGTGGACTTAACCAATTGGCGGGTCGGGCCGGTGTTACTTTACAAGTGACATACACTTGACTTTCTATTTTTCAATACCACATGCCTTAGAATAAATTCAATAGTACAAATTCATATTTAATAAAATCAAGGCAATTAAAGGTAAAGAAAAATTCAACTTCTT